>JACGWL010000528.1:121272-170772 GCA_034509725.1 Sesamum angolense
GTTGTCAAAGAAGAGTAGGATTATTATTTTATATTAATATTTGTAATATATAGGTCTATTTAATGGAGTAATTAGGATAAAGAGGAATGGTTCGTACTTATCCAAACTTTAGTACCAAGAATTAATTTTTAGTGCAATAGTTACTATATGTTCATACACGTCATTTATTTAGATGATCTAAATGTTTCTTTTTAGGAAAAAATTATATCTGATCGAATTTGACCGAATTTAAATTAATTAATGACAAAATACGATAACTTATAAGTTACCATGTTGGTACAAGCAAGAAAAAAGAAAAGCGGGGGGCGTGATTCCGGGGGGGGGGGGTTTCAAACGCACATTATTTTTTTTTTCCATTTTGGGGGGCGGCGGGGGGGGGGGCCCGCGGCGGGGCGGGCGGCCGAAAAGTGCGGGTGATCAATTCAATGGCCGCCGACTCTCAATGCCCAACCCAACACATCTTGCTATTTCCCCCCCCCCCCCCCCCCACCCCAAAGATTCCCCCACCCGCATACGATGCCCCGACAACCCCCAAACCCCACCCTCCCCTACACAACGCGGTCTGCGTCTCCCCGCCCCCCCCGCCCTAGCCCCCTCCATTCGCCTCTTTCGCCCCCCCCCCGCCTTGCCTTCCCCATTAACGATCCAAGCGCGGATCGCTTCGGCAAAAAGGCTTCGACTTCCTTCTAAAATAAAAAAAAAATTTTTGTTCTCAAAAAATCCATCCAGATCAATTCGTATCCTCTGGGTTTTTCGGTACAATACCACATCAATTATATACATAAATCATCACATTATATGTCCTTATTACGTAAATACACAAAGTTGTATAAATTTATTACCAGACCACTGAACCTGTTCAAGTTCAAACAACAAAACCCAATGACTTGATTTAATTTTGCAATTACATAATTTAATATTTCATTCATAATAATTTTTTTTTTTATCTATCATAAGTGTGCAACTTATTTTTTTACATAGATATTTTTTTTAATCTATCATAACTGTACAACTTATTTGTTTTTGCACATTTTAGTGGAAAAACTTGCATTTTATAGCGAGATGCATGAAAAATACAACAAAATCGGATATAATTCTTTCTAAAAAGCCTAGTGATTTTCAAACCATAAAAAACCACATTTGACCTACTAAAAACTGTTTTTCATTCTCACTTAATAGTTTAAACTTTAAACGGGGTTAGGACCAAATGTGCAATACTTTTTCTTTCTGTGGGACCAAAAGTGCTGAGCCCATAACGTGTGGGATCAAAATTACAACATTACTTATCTAATGGGATAAAAAATACAATTTTCCCAAATTAAAATTAAAATTCACGAATTAGGTGGAGAAATACACTTGATTTTAGGAAAATTTTATGCAAATCGCTTTAATCGGACTGAATCATTCATCTTACAAGTGTAATACACGTCTTACATTGTGTACCAATTGTATGATTTGATTCTAACCAGAATTTTTCCTTGATGATGGCTGCCAACTAGGCTTTCATATATATTATTAAAAAAATTGTAATTATACCCCAATTAGGAGAAAAGTTGCAAAATTAGGGTGAGCCTTTAGTAGCAATATTTTTTTTAAAAAAATTTGCCCAAGTTGTTAGTATTACTAAAGACTTAACATATTTTTTTTAATTTTATTAATTATTATATAATTAATTATATAATATACTAAGTATAATCTTTATGTATTAATTAGTAGTTATTATTTTTAATTTTACAATATCATGAAATTTTTATTCAATATTTATAATTATAAAATATTCATAAAATATATATTAAATATTTAATTAATTTTTAACAACTAATAAATTTAAAAATTACACAAAATAAAAGAAAAAGTATTGATAAAAAATTAGCTTCATTATTTTATCGTTTACAACCACACCTTGACACATTAGTTTGACGCAAAGGACCTTGACATTTTTTTAATTGGATAAGAATTTGTTGTTTGCCCGTGCTTATGGCCAATTTATCTCATTAAAAATTTGAATAATTTGTCATTGATCTGAACGAATAAAGACACGAATAGTAATAGAGTGAATCAATTGAAATTTTGGAACATCTCAACACCGTTTCCCTGTACTATAATTATGTCTTAGCAGATTTTCCGTTAGATATCTCCACTAGTAGTGGGCTACCAAATAGAACAGGCCACCAAGAGCAGAAAACCTTAAATGTATTTGTCTACTGCATAGAAAACTGTCTTAGGAATTCATTTTCAAGAACTATATAAAGAGAATAATTTAACAGTAGGCTGTCTTGTCTTTCACCACAAAACATTTTGATCAATCCGAAACCGCAGCCGGCCAGTCGGGCATAACTGCGGAATATTCTTGAAGTTGAGCTCTAAACTACAAACACAAGAAACATAGTGGAATGTGTAGTTATATATCTCCCAAGGATAATTAGAACGAGGAAGCAAAGGCAAAAAATGAGTGATCGTAAGGTTGTTTTGATCACCGGTTGTGCGAAAGGCGGCATCGGCTATGAATACTGCAAGGCGTTCGCAGAGCAAAACTGTAACGTCTTCGCATCGGACGTCCCCCAACGGATGTCTGATCTTGCTGACCTGCAACACGAACAAATTCAGACGCTAGAGCTCGACGTCTCGTCTGATGACAGCGTCGCAAAGGCTGTAGACTTTGTGATGTCCCGATGTGGAAAGATCGACATCCTGATCAACATGCCGGGATTGGAAGCACTGGGCCTCTAGCTGAACTTCCACTGGACGTGATTAAAAGGGCGTACGAGATCAATGCGTTGGGGCAGCTGCGGATGGTGCAGGGAGTGGTGCCCCACATGGTGGCGCGAGGAGGTGGAAGCATAGTCAATATAGGGAGTGTTGTTGGCAAAGTGCCGACCCCATGGGCGGGGTCATATTGCGCTAGCAAAGGGTATGTGCATGCGATGTCGCATGCACTCAGAGTTGAGCTCAAGCCGTTTAATATCAACGTCGTGTTGGTGTATCCCGGAGCCATAAGATCTAATCTTGGGAGCAATAATATTGACAGATTGAAGGATTATGATTGGAGGATTTACAAGAATTTCAAGGACACTATAGCAGAGAGAGCGAGGGCATCGCAGAGTGGTAAGTCCACGGACGCAACGGTCTTTGCTAGGCATGTAGCCAGTAGAGTCCTGAGTTCGAGTCCACCAAAAACAATCACGTCTGGTCACATGACGGGATTGTTCAACTTCTTTCGTGGTCTCCCCTTTGGGTAAGAGATTTATTTTTTATGAAACGGTTGATGAAATTAAACAAGATAGTTGTGTGAGGTACGTATTAATCCTTCTCTTGATGTTGTAATTTGAATCATTCTCCATGTTATATGTATTTTTTTCATTACGCATGATGGAAGAAATAAATGCGCAATATTCCAGAAACGTCAAGTTATATTTGATTCTGCAAAATTCAAGTCAATTTACATCTTACAATATATTATTGAAGTAAATAAATAACTATAATTAAAGTAAAATATCAATCTACAATTCTAATAGATTTATTAGCACATCAAACATACAGTCCAAATTGGCCCAAACCCCAAGATTTGAAGGCTTCCTAGAGATCACTCGCTAAATGATATTCAAAGTTATACTCTACACTGGAAATTATAATTCAAATTGGATTTGTCAGATCAAAACTAATTATGTTGCAAGCGTAGTTTATTTATCATATAATCAATGAATAATTTTTTAAAAAATAATTAATCACATTTATTATATGATTTATTTGATTCGATCAAATATTTGCGTTAAAGTTTTCCAACACTTGCCAAAAATTAAATGCATATACAACTATCTATTAGGACTTTAAAGCAAAACTAAAGCTGGCTTTCCAAATAGCAGGGTCGTTTTTTAGGGTAGGCCACCTATGGCGACGGCCTAGGGACCAACTTTCAGGGACCAACTTTCAGGGGACCCTCCAGTACAAAGTAGTTTTATTATACATATATATATATAATTATTTGCTACTTTAAAAAAAAATAACCCTCATCGCTTTTTTTTTTTTTTACACGGACCGAAAGATTAGGGAATAGATGAGAAATCTCCAGGTGGTTTCCATCATGGGACAAACATTGATATCAATGACTTTTTATTTAATATTTCTCTCAAATTCTCAATCGTACTTCTCGATCATCAGTTCATCACAGTCCCCACCCCATCAAGGTATGTTAATCCTTCTAATCAAAGTAATTGAGTGATGAAACTTAATCTGAATTTTCTCATCAATGATGCTAATATAAGTCATAAAACTTTGAATATATTTTTTTATGGGCTTCTGATTATCAATTTTTTTGTGGTGGCTTAGTAGGTAAACATGTCTTCTTTCATTCTTTAGTCACTATCATATTGCTAATTTCTTGTGCTTCTTCTTTTTCTTCTTCTTTTTTTTTGTTGATATATGGCATATTATTTGTTAACGCATCGATCAGTTAAAATTATAATAAAGAAAATCATAGTCATGGATCAACTATTTTATATATACTTGGTTAGACGCCTCTTTTTTTTATTCGCCCTAGGACCACCAAAATGTCAGGAACAGGCCTACCAAATAATGTAAAAAAGTACTCCAAAACTTCTTTGTCAATAAATGATTCACGTTTTTTTACCCTCTCTTTTATTACAACGGGTTGGATAGAGAAATTTGGGTTTGAACTCAACATCTTCTTTATTGAGAAGAAATTTGAGTTTTCAATTATAGTCTGGCCATGGGCACGGAGCATAACTAATGATAATCCTACGATGAAATTGAACTTGGTTGGGGAGTTGAGGTTAGACGTTACATGTCTTTCATATGAAAAGATTAATAAACCAGATATCCCTCTAAAATAAAATAAAAAAAAATTGTCAAACTGTATAGCTATCAAAATCAAATTCGAAAGTATCATTTTACACTGTTTTGGGACTGTGTTCACGGTTTTTATATTTATAACAAAATAAAATATTAAAACTAATAAAAGATAAGAATAATCTTTAACTGATAAATTATAAAAATTTGATAGAGAAAAAAAAACAACCTAGAAAAGGAATGGTTGACATTTATTTAAATGGTAACTTGAATAAATAATTATTATTAATACTTTCCGTTATTAAGTAATTAAGTGTGATATGGTACGTAACATGATTTTCTCTAATGAATGAAATTTAGAAATCGGTCCAAATTCAAGGGGATTATGTATGAAACTTAGAGAACTGTCCAGGTTCAAATGTATTGGTTACTGATATAATGACTTAAATGAACAAAGCCTTAAAAGGAGTCCAGATTTAAGGAAGCAAAGTTGGATATTTTAGGAAAAGAATGTGTTGAAGAAGGAAACTGAAGAGAAAGAAAATTCTTGACTTACCAAATTAGTGTAACGTTGTATTAGTATAAATGTTGGGAATGCCTAACTTGCCTTTGTTTTCTAAACCATCCTTGTCCCACATTGCTTTGAAAAGCTACAAAACTATTGTTTTTATAATTCTCCTTTTGTGCATTGCTTTGAAAGTGTGGTATGGTGGATTTTGAAGAAATAGCCACACGCGCGTGCTCGCCCGCCCTGCCCTGTCCCGGTTCGGGCTGGGCTTTTAATATTTTTTGGACAATTTTCGTTCTACAAAATCGGATTTTCCAGCCATTGAACAAACTTGACTATGTCTTCTCCTTATCCACTTTTTGTTGCTGCAGGTGCTGATTTTCAGCATTCGGATGTGGCCTTTTGTTGCAGACTTCTCTACTCAACCGAGGACTCTCGGTCTATAAATAGTCCTCGGTTGATCCTCACTTGATACACACATTTTACAGCTCTCGGTTTCTCCTCTTCCTACTCTGTTTCTTCTTCAAAATTCTGAGTGTTATTGCTATTCCGACTCTCCACCACGAGTGCACGTGTGCAGGAGAGATATCTGTGTTAACCTTGGGAAGCAATCCGGCTACTAACGATTGCACCTCGGTCACGCCGAATTTTTGCTTTCAAGGCAGTGGTTTCGTCCACGGCACAGTGCTTTCTATTTTGTTCTTGTCGTTCTTTTTCCTTTTTTCAGATTTGCTGTACTAACAATTTGAAAGCAAAAAAGGTTTATTAGAATTCGTATCAGATTTTTATATTCTACTCGTTTAGGTTCTGATAGTCTACAGATTTAGTTTATTCTTAGTCGTTATCATTATTCCTGTAAAATCTGAAATGGCGATTTCGATGACGAGAACACTTCCTGATCTGTCGAAAATGGAACCTTTGGATTGCACCAATTTCAAACGTTGGTCCCAGAAGCTGCTCATTTTCTTCGAACAACTAGAGGTGGATTACGTACTGTTCACAGATCCACCAGAAATTACCACTCAGACGACGAATACATCTACCGTAATTATCACCACCTCTCAGAGGGACAGTTCTAGAATGGAGGATGAACTAAAGGCAAAATATGGAAAAGACAACAGAACGGTAAGAGGTCATCTTCTGAATTACATGACCAATACCTTGTTCGACCTCTTCGTCAACCACAAAAGTGCAAGGACGATTTGGAACACGCTAGAATCTAGGTATGGAGGTGATGATGCAGGGAGGAAAAAATACATCGTTGGGAAATGGCTGCAGTTTCAAATCGTGGATGGTAAGTCAATCATGGATCAAGTCCATGAGTATGAAAACATTGTTGCAGACGTTCTCAATGAGGACATGAAAATGTGTGAAATCCTACAAGCCAACGTCTTGCTCGAAAAATTTCCTCCTTCATGGAATGACTACAGAAACCACCTCAAACACAATAAGAGAGACCTGACACTTCAAGAATTGATCAGTCACATGAGGACGGAGGAGGCAAACCGGTTGAAAGATAAGGAAATTTCTAACTCTTCCTTTTCTATTAAGGCTAACTTAGTTGAACCTTCTGAATCTTCTAAGACAGATTTCAATGCAAAGTCAGAAATTCAAGAAAAATGTGCAACAGAAATCGCACAAAGGAAACGATGGAAAAATCCAAAAGAACAAATATCAATGCTATTGTTGTGGAAAGACGGGACACAAAGCTTATCAGTGCTACCAACGAAAGGACCAACAGAAGACCAATCAAAAACAGAATCCTCAACTCAATCTTGCTGAAACCAAAGAAATAATAGCAGCAGTAGTCGTGGAGGCAAACTTGGTGGAGAATAAGGTGGACTGGATCTTGGACACAGGGGCCTCCAAACATTTCTGCGCGAACAAAGAGCTTTTTCATGAATTTCATGAAGCATCAGATGGAGAATGCGTCTTTATGGGAAACTCAACAACTGCCGGAGTAATGGGAAAAGGAAAGGTTCTTCTTAAACTTACTTCTAGAAAAATTCTTGCTTTACTTGATGTACTGTATGTGCCTTCTCTGCGTAGAAACCTTATATCCGGTAGTCTTCTCAATAAGGTTGGATTAAAAATAGTGCTAGAATCTGATAAGGTGATAATCACCAGAAATGGTGACTTTATAGGAAAGGGATACCTGTCTGATGGACTGTTTGTTCTAAACACTATTTCTACTATTTCTAATAAAAATTCTTTGAATTCTGCTTATATGGTTGAGTCTATCAATATTTGGCATGGTAGACTATGACATGTTAATTATGCTTCCATTAAAAGACTGAAACATATGAATATTATAAATACTCTTGATGCTAGTGAATGTGCTAAATGTTCAGTCTGTGTAGAAGCAAAATTTGTAAAGAAACCCTTCAAACCCATAACTCATAAAAGCACAACATTACTTGAGCTTATTCATTCAGATTTGGCTGATTTCAAAAAATACACTTAGCAAAGGTGGTAAGAAATATTACATATCTTTTGTTGACGACTACTCCAGATATACAAAAATCTATCTTTTAAGGAGTAAAGATGAAGCAAGTGAAATGTTTTTGAAATACAAAGCTGAAGTTGAAAATCAACTTGATAGAAAGATTAAAAGACTTAGGTCCGATAGAGGCGGCGAATACGACACTAATTTCCTTAAAGAATTTTGTGAGAATAATGGTATTATTCATGAAACTAGTGCACCTTACACACCTCAACAAAATGGCATAGCCGAAAGAAAAATAGAACTTTAAAAGAAATGATGAATGCCATGTTGTTAAGTTCGGGTATGCCTGAAAATATGTGGGGGGGAGCGGTGTTGTCTGCATGCTATATTCTTAATAGAGTCCCACATAAAAAATTAGACAAAACACCTTACGAACTATGGAAAGGCTATACTCCTAACCTTAATTTCCTAAAAGTGTGGGGGTGTTTGGCTAAAGTTGCTTATCCTGAACATAGAAAGACTAACATAGGTACTAAAACCTTTGACTATGCATTTATTGGTTATGCTCAAAACAGTGCTGCATATAGATTTATGAGTCTGCATGATAATTCTATCTGTGAGTCTAGAGATGCTGAATTCTTTGAATTAATATTTCCTTTTAATAAGGAACTTGACAATCAAATAGCATCCTTAAACAAATTCGACTCTTCATCAAATTCTTCTATGGAAAATGTGGTTGAAATTAGAAGGAGTAAGAGACAAAAAACTGAATGTAGCTTTGGACCAGACTTCTTAACTTCATTCTTGACTGAAGATCTAAATAGAATAGATGAACAGTTTGTCTCAGCATTCTTAGTGGATGAAGATCCTAAAACATATGTAGAAGCTATAACTTCTATAGACTCTAGTTTTTGGAAAGAAGCCATTAAAAACGAACTAGACTCTATCATGACTAATCACACTTGGGATCTAGTGGATTTGCCTGTAGGGAGTAAACCTATCAAATGCAAATGGATCTTTAAGAAAAAGATTAAACCAGATGGGTCCATAGATAAGTTCAAGGCGAGACTAGTTGTTGTAGGATACACTCAAAAGAAGGGAATAGACTACTTTGACACATATTCCTCAGTAACTAAAATAGCAACAATTAGAGTCTTGATTGCACTCTCAGCCATTAATGACTTAATGATACATCAAATGGATGTAAAAACTGCATTTCTAAATGGAGACCTAGAAGAGGAAATTTACATGGAACAACCTGAAGGATTCGTGGTCCCAGGGCTAGAGAGTAAAGTATGTAAACTCATAAAATCTTTATATGGCCTTAAGCAAGCTCCCAAACAATGGTATGAGAAATTTGATAGTACACTGTTATCAAATGGTTTCAAAACAAATGCATCTGACACCTGTGTATATACTAAATTGTTTGGATGTGATTGTGTGATTATATGTCTATATGTTGATGACATGCTCATATTTGGTTCCAACTTACAAGTCATTAATGAAACCAAAAAATTATGTTCACAGTTTGACATGAAAGATCTAGGTGAAGCAGATGTGATCCTAGGTGTCAAGATTAGGAAAACTGAAAATGGATTTTCATTATGTCAATCTCACTATATAGAGAAAATTTTGAAAAGGTTTAACTGTCATGAGGAAATACCTGTCAGAACTCCCTATAACCCTAGCATATGTCTTAAAAAGAATAATGGATGTGTGTGTCACAAGCTGAATATGCAAAATTATAGGAAGTGTAATGTTTCTCATGAACTACACAAGACCTGACATAGCTTATGCGGTTAGTAGATTGAGTCGTTATACACATAATCCGAATAAAGAGCATTGGGTTGCACTTCGTCGCTTGTTGAAATACCTAAAAGGTACTATTAACTTATGTCTATATTTTAATAAATACCCAGGTGTACTTGAAGGATTTTGTGATGCAAACTGGGTAACTGACAACGATGAAGTCATTTCTACAAGTGGTTATGTTTTTACCTTAAGTGGGTGAATATCTTGGAAATCTGCAACATGTATTGCTCGCTCCACCATGGAATCTGAGTTCTCTTGAATTAGCAGGTCAGAAGCTGAGTGGTTGAGAAACTTGATAGGCGACATACCCTTGTGGGGTTCCACTGCACCAGTTTCTCTGCACTGTCTCGCAAGCTGCTATAGGGATTGCCAAGAATTATGCATACAATGGCAAAAGAAGACACATACGCCTCAGACATAGTGCGATAAAGGAACTATTGAAGAACGGAATAATCTCCTTGGATTATGTAAGATCCGAAAGGAACTTGGCTGATCCCCTCACAAAGGGATTGACAAGGAGAATTATCCAAGAAACTTCAAGGGCAATGGGCCTGAAAGCCCTTGGAATTGTGAAATATGGTGATAACTACACCTAGATCCATAGCCCAGTGTTGGGTGGTCCTAGAATGGGGCTTGATGGACGATCCTGACCAACTATGAATCAGGATGATAACTCCATAGCTCAAAATGTTGAGTTGTCTGTTTGGACTTGATGGGGTTATCGAGATGAATGTGAAGGTGGACCGCCTTCTATGAAAGAAAAGAGGGTTTTTTTTCTTTCTAAAGTATTCATCAGAACTCAAGGTACTAAGCGTATGGCCTTTAATAGCGCTGTGGATCTATCGCGGAATAGCAAGAAATTCCAAGGAAACTATACGTGTTGTGGGGGTCTCAACCCAAGCCATCGAAAGTTCAAGACTTATATTCACTTTCGTTTGGTTAAGTTGTTGCCTCACCTCACTACGCATTAATTCAATCGCAAGACATTAATGCTTAAGTATACTCCAACCTCACTCAGAAAATTCATCCCGTTTAAACTAGTTAGTCATTCATGGGGAATGTTGGGAATGCCTAACTTTGCCTTTGTTTTCTAAACCATCCTTGTCCCACATTGCTTTGAAAAGCTACAAAACTATTATTTTTATAATTCTCTCTTTGTGCATTGCTTTGAAAGTGTGGTAAGGTGGATTTTGAAGAAATAGCCACACGCGCGCGCGCCGCCCGCCCCGCCCGTCCGGTTCGGGCTGGGCTGGGCAACGGGATTTTAATATTTTTTGGACAATTTTCGTTCTACAAAATCGGATTTTCCAGCCATTGAACAAACTTGACTATGTCTTCTCCCTATCCACTTTTTGTTGCTGCAGGTGCTAATTTTCAGCATTCGGAAGTGGTTTTTTATTGCAGAATTCTCTACTCAACCGAGGACTCTCGGTCTATAAATAGTCCTCGATTGATCCTCATTTGATAAACATATTTTACAGCTCTCGGTTTCTCCTCTTCCTACTCTGTTTCTTCTTCAAAATTCTGAGTGTTATTGCTATTCCGACTCTCCACCACGAGTGCACGTGTGCAGGAGAGATATCTGTGTTAACCTTGGGAAGCAATCCGGCTACTAACGATTGCACCTCGGTCACGCCGAATTTTTGCTTTCAAGGCAGTGGTTCCATCCACGACACAGTGCTTTCTATTTTGTTCTTGTCGTTCTTTTTCCTTTTTTCAGATTTGCTGTACTAACAATATAATCCATTCATTATTGAGATGAAGAGAAAAAAAAAAAAAGAGACTTATATTTATATTTTATTATATGAAATATCACCCTCTTACGATTTTTTACACCATCAAAAATAGTTAAAATTAAATACATAATAACTTAAAATAACATACATCGCTAAAAGTATTTAAGTGATAAAGAGTAACAAGTTTTTGTACTAATTAAAAACAAATACACAGTAAATTCAAAATATAATACAACTAAAAGTCTTTAAAAATGTTTTGAAGGCCAACTTACCAGCAAATATCCGATATACGAATGAATTTGCAAGTCAAATTAGAAAATTTAAAGTTAGCAAAATTAAAATAATAATAACTAATTTTATCAAATTATTTATACATGTAAATAAAAAAAATAGGGTAAATACTATATTTGGTCCATTTAGTTTCGTTTAGAATTATTTTAGTCCTTCAAGTTCATTTCTTAATTTTAGCATCCTTAAACTTTAGCTTTTGTCTTAATTTGGTCGCTCCGGCCATTTTTCGGTGAAAATATGGCCGGATTTTGACTTTTTTTTTAAAAAAATTCAAAATGACTATTTTACCTCCCAAAAAGTCAAACTCCGGTCACATTTTCGCCAGAAAATGGTCAGAGGGATCAAATTAACTGAGACAAAAGTTAAAGTTTAAGATTGCTAAAGTCAAAAAATAAACTTAAGGGACTAAAGTAATTTTAAATGAAAACTTAAGGGACTAAATATAGCATTTATCATAAAAAATAATATATATTTACCGGTTCGGCCTTTTGCGATTTTGTTTTATTCCTACCAAATCAATAAGTGCGCTACATACGGGAAATTCTAGTTCGAATCTGACTTGATCAAACGACTCGAACTTTAACCAGTCATATGACAAATGTATTAATTTGTTACAGTTCATGGAAAGTAACCAATCACATAATAAGTGTAATATATTGTTTTGTGATTAATTTGGTTTGATCAAACCTGATTCGAACAATTTTTTTTTGCTACATTATTACTCTAAATTAAAATTGTGATTTATTCAACAAATCATATAAAATAAATACTTCGATTTGATTCCAACAATTTGAGCGATTTTGCAATTTTTTGTATCACCTCCAATTAAATGAAATTAACCTGGAGAGGTTCAATAATTCTCATGAAGAACCCTTAGACAGGCTCTTGAGAATTAAGAAGTTTATTTAATTAGTTGAAATTAATTAATTGCTTTTATATTTGTTATTATAAATGCAACTACCATATACTCTTTTTAAAATTTATTTTTCACATTCTCTCATGAGCTCTTCCCTCATTAACTTACAATTATCTTATTTTTTGCGTTTGAATATTTAATTTAAGAAAAAAATGCAAGTAATTCATGTGATATTATAAATGAACAAATCACTTTCTTATAAAAAAAAATAGCAATGTATCTTCATATGTTTCTAAAAATACAACAATTTATCCTCACATTTTTTAAAATGAAGTAGTTTAATACCGTAACCACGCAACTAAAATACTATATTTTTGCGTTTCGTTTATCCAAATGTTCTGATCAAAATATATCCGTCTCTTATTCTACATCATTTATACAGCTGGCAAATAATGAGTTGAATTTTTTATTTGAAATTGCATTTTCCATTCTTTTCAACCTTTTTTCCCCTCACAAGTGACAAGAACATTAAATGCAATTCTCTCTTTTTTTCCCTTCAAAAAAGAAAACATATAAAAAACAGCAAAATTCTGTCCGTGACAATGCAATAGAATGTAAAGATTCATAACAAGATTTGGGAACTGCCCACTAACCAAATATGGATAATGTGCCATTCAAACTTCGGCTCCACCCCTCCACAAAGCTACAATTCTCAGTCCTCCTCCTGCCCATAAACCTTCAAAAAAGCAGCCAACCACAACGCATGCAGCAGCAGCAGCAGCAGCCAGTCAAACTACTTTTTCTCTTTCCTTTCACACCATTTGCTGAATTTCTGTGCCCAAGACTTTTATTTGTCAAGAAATCTGATCTCCGGACGGCGTCCTCTAGCCTGCCTTGTCCACACATTACGCATACACATGCTGAAGTATGATACTTAGAGTAGCTATGGCAGGAGTAGGCTGTGTATGTACTTGTAGTTTGTCTTCTGCCCCGGAGAAATGTATGTAGAAATTTTGCAGTTCTTGTGATGGACATAGTACTGATCAGAGATAATGAAAAAATTATCTAAATGCAAATGAACGTGAAAATAAAAGCTAAGTTTGAGCTTTGCTGCTTAGTGGGACTGGACAACGTAAGAGGGAGACAGCCACGTTTGATTGTTGTTATGTCAAATCGTATTAATATCAGACACCCTCTTCTCAATTCAAGAACAGGTCCGAGTTTGTTTGTGTAATAGTTCTTGTTTCTGTGGTAATGAGGAGCTGTTTTTCCTGCGAAAACTGGTGTGCCAAAGGTGGTAATATTGAGGTGCAGGCTTGGACCTGACGGAGCATTTAGCATGACCGTCGGGACTCGCAATACTTAGGAAATAAACCTTTGAAAAGGAGAGGAGACAGCGGTGGGGGGAGCGGAAGGAAAAAGCTAAAGTAGATAATGTCTTTCTCAAGCGCGGATCCCTATGGATTGCAGGAAGAATGCCCGGCATTGCTTGCTGGAACTCATTCTTCTTGTTTAGCTTAAAGGGTCTTGCTTTCTTCCCTTTAGAGAGAGAGAGAGAGAGAGGGAAAAGCAAAAGAAAAAGGACCATGGATTCAGACATTCAACAGAGGATTCGCTTTGGTTAAGATTTCGGGCTACTTAAGCCTGTAGCTAGGAAACAATAGAAACCGGTTCTTGCAAAGGAGAGTTAGGGGGACATTATTAGTTATTGTCATTCCAATGATTGACTCGCTTTCTTGCAACAACAAAATAAACAAACTTGCCAAGAATCTCTCTTTACATGTATAAATTTTTCTAATTGAGAAAGCAGATTCGTAGAGAAAAATGAAGCCTACGAGTAATGACAGTAACTGCAGCCAAAATGATAACTGGTTGGGCTTCTCTTTCTGCAGATCATCATCACACACAGCCTTTTTCTAGTGATGTTCCCTTCAGCTTCTCCTTTAGTTTTAACTGTCCAGGAATTTACTATGGGGTTGACGGTGCAAATGCTGGTTTAGATATGATGCCACTGAAGTCCGATGGCTCATTGTGCTTGATGGGAGCAATCAACACTTCACACCCACAAGGTTTAATCCAAAAACTTACTCTACTTTTTTGTTATTTGGTCAAATTCTTGGTCTTGATTTTTACTTTTTCATTGTGAAGGAATGGCAACTTCAATGCCCAAGGTGGAGGATTTCCATCACTATGACAGAGGAGGAATGGCTCTCAGCCTGGACAGCTTTTACTATCCCCAAAACCCTGGAAACCAGGCCGGCAATGGCCAAGATTTTCTCAGCCATCATCGAGAAAACTCCAACCATCAGCAGATTGTTCAGGTTCAGGAGTATCCGAATTACTCGGTGATTGGTGGGCCAGAAATGTACCAGGCATTAGACGGGAAGGCTAAAGAGACTGATCATCTTGCAGAATTCAATCTCCGGACGGCTGATGATGAGATACCTGGACTGAGAAATTGGGTTTCAAGAAACTGCCCGGATGCGGGTAAATCAGAGCAGTTTGATTCAATAGGTTATGGTGATTTACAGTCTTTAACCCTGTCAATGAGCCCTGGTTCCCGGTCAAGCTCCTTGAATGGTTCACAGCAAATCCCACCTGCTATGGCTGACTGCATGGGATGGGAGAACAAGAAGAGGGCCCCAAGAAAGGGTGATCAGAAGCAGATTGTTCATCGGAAGTCCATTGATACGTTCGGGCAAAGGACCTCTCAGTATAGAGGAGTCACAAGGTTGGATCTTTGGCTGTCTTTGAGTTTTCCTTTTTCCAAGAATCTTTTACAGGTTCCATGTTTGTTTTTGACATAGTGGTATAATGTTGTGTTGTGGATATGCGTTCACAGGCACAGGTGGACAGGGAGATACGAAGCCCATCTATGGGACAACAGTTGTAAGAAAGAAGGCCAAAGCAGAAAGGGAAGACAGGGTTGGTTTATTAAAGACATTTCAAGACAATGTTAACATTTTTACACAAATCCTATTACTTGTTTTATCCTTATCTAACTAAGTTTCCCCTGTTTTGTCCCAAAAATCTTGGTTCTTGATTGATGACTTATGAACTCCTGTCCAGTTTACCTAGGTAAACTCTTCTGTCATTTGGAGTTGATATTTTCAGACTACATTTGTAAACAAACTAATCCTATGAATGTCAAACTTAGGGGGTTATGATATGGAAGAAAAGGCTGCAAGAGCTTATGATTTAGCAGCACTCAAGTATTGGGGACCTTCAACCCATATAAATTTTCCGGTGTGGTTCGATTGTCATTTTATTTTACTTACATTATATTGTTCATCAACTATGCAACGAGACAATTAACCCCGTTGAGTTAATGCAGTTGGAAAATTATCAACAAGAACTTGAAGATATGAAGAATATGAGCAGACAAGAATTCGTTGCTCACTTAAGACGGTATTTTTCCGGCCTGTCTCTATGTTTCAACAGTTTTTGCAATGTAAATTCTTTTTTCTGCAGTTTTTGTTCATCCATTTTCCGTGACATTATCAGGAAAAGCAGTGGTTTCTCGAGGGGAGCTTCGATTTACAGAGGAGTGACAAGGTCTTGATGTACTGCTTATATACACATGAAAATGATCTCTGTTAGGCTTTTCTCTGAACCATAGTTTGTATTGTTCTTTAGCAGACATCATCAACACGGACGTTGGCAAGCTCGGATAGGCCGGGTGGCAGGAAACAAGGATCTTTATCTTGGGACATTCAGTGAGTTATCTAAACCCTTAACATATCCGAGGATCATTGCGCTACATATAATCTTTTTATAATTTATATTACTTTGCAAGATTGAAATTTAGAATCATTTCTAGTTTTCACAGAAAAAAACTAAAATGCTTTGTCTTTGATCAATTCCAGGCACCCAAGAAGAAGCTGCTGAGGCATATGATGTAGCTGCTATCAAATTCAGGGGTGTAAACGCTGTAACAAACTTTGATACATCTCGATACAACGTAGACCGAATTATGGAAAGCAATGCTCTTCTTTCCGGGAAATGGCAAGGCGGAACAAAGACACTGATTCAATACATAATGAGACTGCTTCATTTAGCCGACCTTCTAATCCCAGCGGCAACATAGATTCAAACGTCTCAAATGAGAGCCACAGCGACGTGTCTGACGTGGGAATGGCACTGTATCAGTCCTCCAACTTTAAAGCTGCAAGTTCATCAGTTTCTGTAGATGGGATGATTGGAACGGAGGTGATGGTCTCTGACCAGCACGACGTGGAGGAGACAGGCAAAACTGTGAGTCGGTCATTGTTGACGAGCTTGAGTGGCTCTAGAGAGGACAGCAGCCTTCTTAGGAAAAACAGCGATGCAATGGAGTTTTCCAAGTTCTTCACCCTGCCGACGACTGCAATGAATTATTGGAGGCCTCAAGTGCCACTTTTTCCTGCATGGGCTGATGCATCTTAATGTAATTCTTGAAAGAATAGTTTTTGATGTGAAGTGAACTCTCACGAGGGTTCTTGGAAATTATTGGCTCAAAATTGTGAGTTGGGGTTAAACATTCTGTCAAGAAGTTAGTTTTTCCACAGATCAGTAGAAACGGCTTCAAGTAAAATATTGAGGTTTTTGGACTGATTTCTTACTACATTGGGTGAGGTATTCATGATTGATGATGTATATAACTGAACAACTATTACCATGAAAGTAGACAAACACTCATACATAACTAATATTAAAGTAAACAAACACCAACGAGCTTAATTTCGTCAATTAAGTTAAACTTCACTTACTTGTGATTATGTTTCTTGCTAAATCAAATCTTGCAGAATCAACCTTAATATCTTTATTCATCCTATTTGGTACAATCAAAGAGTCTCATTTTATCCTTCTGTCCTTGTTTCTTACAGGGCTCTTCTAACCTTGTATCACTGCAAAAATTATACAAATATGTCCCTTCCACTATATTTCTCAAAAACTTCGCTGTGATAATACATTGTACAGATGCCCATTAATCTCCTGACAAATAAAGAAGTATATGGAAGCAGCCAATTTAGAGAAAAATTTTGCCCGGATTTGGTTCGTCCGAATCAATCTAATCATAAAGTAAGTGTATCACACTTGCTTTGTGATTGGTCACTTTCTCTAAACTGTACACTAATAAAATGGCAAGTATGTTGCACTTTCTATGTAATTGGTTCAAGTTTGGCCGAATCTGATTTGGGTAAGAATTGCCCCCAATTTAGATATGATTATTAGATTTCATAAGGAAATTTGTCTAAGAGCATATTAAAACAAAGCCGCTTTATCAAGTCAAAGTCCAAATTACTGATTAGACCCACAGTGAAGAATGTCAGCCACAAAAAAAGAATTAAATAGGAGGCAAGAATGAAATTATACACGTATTACCATAAATGTACTAGGTCTAAACCTATAAATACCCCCAGAGGGTTGATATAGAATTGTCAATTGACACTCTAGTAATAAAATCCTCTCTTTTGAGGTTAGAGACTTTAGCCCTTCAATTACTTATAAAGCAGATCAAGATTTGTACCTTTTTATGAATGATTCCGCCCTAAATGATTTAAATTTGGGTATTTATAGACTCATGATGATCATTTGATCAATAATCATACAATTCAAGAAATCTATAAATATCGGTCCTCCATGCCTCAATTACAACTTTTGCTACATATTGTACTCTTACGAATTTTTATATTTCTTCTATATGACTTTATTAACTTAGCAATCGAATGGGTATAATTAAGGCCTTTTCACTGTACCCTGCACGTCACATGTTTGGAGAATTAAAGTTAATTTAAGTTGATTTGAAACCTTCAAATGTACGGATCCGACCTGAGCAAATTTAATAATTATCCTACATAAGAAACTATGAAAACAATCTTGGAAAGACAGAATACAACCTATGAAAATAAAGATACGGATTCCATTTCCAGTGACACAGGGTCAAAAAGAAAGATCTTCTAGTGGAAAATATGCAGAAATGAAAGAACATGTGAAGTACAATGTTGCTTGAACAGATTATGCATGTCTAAGATTAGGATATTTTTTTTGAAGAGGCTTATTTTATTCAATGTAGCTTTTTCAATGTTTGCAGATGGAATATTGGACAAGCTTTCGTTGTAAGAATTTGGACCTGGAAAAATAGCAGGTGTCTGTAGCTTTTGCGAGATGGGTACAAATCTGTAGCACGCCAACACATTTTTTTTCCTCAAATCCGCCACAAAGCAGCAAATGCTTTACATATCACAAAAGCTTTTTCTCCTTTACAAAAAAAAAATTATATATTTTCATATTTGGGTGGATTTCCGAATATTTTACTTTGACACGAGAAACGTTATTCTGCAGGCCAAATTTTTTAAAGTAGTATTGCATATTGTATGATACGTAATACTATTTACCTACATTGGATAGATCGGATTTTTCAAAATATATAATATCAGTTGAGTTGAATATAATATTATTGTTCGAACTTGTTTTAATTATTATTGAGTTTGAATAATTGTATCTTAGATTTGTTTTATTGTTGATAAAATTGAACTTCAAAAGCTTTGATGAAATTGAGTATTTTGATGTTTTCAAACATATTTTTTTCACTTCCTTCACTAATTAAATTGAGTCTTAGAACGAAAATTACTATTTATATTTGATTTGTTAAGTTTAACAATTAGAGTTTAAAAGAATTTTCATCGATCAATCAATCTCGATCAAATATAGACTAATTTAATTTATTTTTCAACCATATGTGATCCAACAATATGAAACTAAGAATAGATTGGCAAATGGCAAAGTTGTCATAACATTTCATATCTTCGTTAGTTAATTTGGTCTCGGACTCTCTGTCCTAACTCTTAGTCAATTAGATGTAGCCCAGAAGGCTATTGGATGCTGGATTGTTTTAAAGTTTATCTTTGATCATTTCATTTTGAACCACTCCAACTTCAATATTTTCCTCCAAACACTGACTTTAATTTTATTTTATTTTTTTCACTATCCATACTTTCACTTCAGCTAACTTACAACTTTTTTTTTTTAATAATTTTTTTGATAAATTACAATAAATTCTACTAAAATTTGTTTGAATTGTGTGTCTAGATGTTGAGTGGACTATTGACTTGTCTTCACTTATCTCTTGTCTTGTACCTTGAGTTGTGTATCTAGATATTGAAGGAATTGCTTATGGCGAAACCATGGCGCAAAGGCACGCATCTATGAAGCCCAGCCGGGCTTAAAGAAAACTGGGCAACGCTCAGCTTTTTTCAAACACTATGCTTCGTCCAATGTAAAAAAAGGATTGGCCCAGCCAGTTAAAAACAAAAACAATTAAAGTTTCTTGCAAAAACGATAGAAATTAGGGTTTACTCTTTATTAAAGAAGAAAACGCAGAAATCGGGAAGAAAAAAAGAGAGAACAGCTACATCACAGCGGCGGCTCAGGCTTAGGCAGCGGAAACTTGTTTTTTCACAGTAATTTACTAACTTATATTTATTATTATTTTTTGTTTTATTTTATCTTACAAGTTACACTTATATTTAAATTTAATTTTTTTAGCTTAAGTTAGAACTTTTTTTTTTTTTCTAGATAAATACACTATCTAAATAGTTATTTCTAGCTAGAAATAATGTCTACAAGTCAAAAGGATTCATATTGGAATTATGAATTTTTGCCAGAATAAAAAATTTCCAACAATATTTAATGCAATTTTTATGGGAAGGTAATAAAAGGAGGAATTACTATATTCAAACAACCTCTTACTGGAGGGTCTTGAAATGCAACAGTTTGTGAAAAATATCCTGAACATGTAAAGAAAGAAGTAAGAGAAGTTAGAATAAAGAAGCAAGAACTGAAAGATAAGATTAATGTCATTCCCCATTTTGATGCTCTTATTGAAGAATAAACGTATCAAGAAATTGAACAAGGAGAATAAAATATTGCGGTTACTCTTGTTCTCGTGAAGGTTCATCTGCTGCATCAACCATGCAAGCAAAGAAACAAACAGAAACTAGTCCAATCAATATGTACTTACACTAGAAAAAGAAGTACTATTGGCTACAATATTAGTGGCTATAGCTAAAAATCATGGTAAATGACTACTATTAACTAAGATTAAATAAAATCGATGCAAAAAGCTAGCTTTTCCACTATGAAAAAATTATTTGACATGCCACCCTCGCAAAAACCATGATTGATAACTGTTGCATAGCCATGATCAATAACTATTTGTTACGGCAATTTATTATTAATCATGATAATTAACCACTGTTGGATGTTATAATTCTTCTAGTTTAGAAAATAACCTAATGAGGTAATGCGGCAGAGGAAGGGAAAAAGAAGCAAAAGTAATTAATGAAGCAAAGAAGAAACTGAGGGAGAATGCGGTTCAAAAAATTTATAGATGGATGTATGATGTTGGCCTCCCATTCATAAAAAAATGACATTTTCGTAAAAGGAAGGTGTTGGAGAAAGAAAGGTTGACATTCTCGAAAAAACGAAGGTGCTAAAGAAGAAAATAAATCAAAAAAAAAAAAAAGGTCGACTTACCAAATCGATGTGGATGTAGCAAATTATTAAAATGGCCCTATCCAATTAATCCTAGCCATGTAAATACGGGTAGGTGAGGAATAAAATAGTACATTATCCTTACCTACCTTAATTATTACAAGATTGTATTAGTATACAGACCGAAGAGCAGGGAAAAAAGTAAAGAAAAATAGGCTTATAATATATTCTTTGTAATTATGTTGAATTCCACCCCCACTAATAAAAAGTTAGTCAACCTCATTTTTGTACGATCAATTCGGTGGCTTCAATGGGAAACAACCTGATTCATCGAAAATGCAAATTAGATCTAAAGCTCGAGGCGTTGCGATGATGAAACAAAGTTGTAAAGTTTTCGATACGATTACACTTGTTGAATTATCGATGAACTACACAACTTATTGAAAAAATAATTAATCATGATTTGTATTAATTGAAGTATACAATGATTTTAATTTTGAATTAATGTTCTACAAGCAAAGGCCACATCAAATTTAACTGTGTGGAAGAGTACAAGAATTTCGAAAGAATTCGATCTAGCTCCCTCAGAATACAAAATTTTGAATTAGCAAATATTTTTAAGGAATGACTTAGCACCAATTGGAGCCAATCCAAGGACCGACCCCGTATTCTTGCAGCAGTTTGGGAGGGCAAATAGAATAAGGCTCAAGATTGATCTAGCAAGGCAAAGATACATAAGCAAGCAGGTTGTACCCAATCAACGGAAAATATGGAGGTGGGTAGTTACCAGGTCGAACACGGAAAACAGAGCAAGAATAATTGAAAGATATGTGATGGAGACGTGAGTCATAGCCTTGCCATGATGGGTGCACTCGTATAGTACTACGTACAACAACTTATAATAATAATAATAATAAATAATAATAATAATAACAATAATAATTTTTTCGAGAGGGAGATGGTATGGAGAGTGGCTCGGCTCTTCCTTAAGATACACAAAAGACCCAAAAATCAAGCTTTCTCGAGGCGGATAATGGATTGCCCCGAAGTCAAATGACAATCAAGTTTTCTTGAGGTGCATAATAGAACTCTCCCAAACTAGTGAAATTAAACTTCATTAAGGCGCATAATAGAACATCCTAAAGTAAAGAAAAAATATGCGAACTCCCGATAATTTCTCATACAAGAAATAACCATTCTAGTCCCAAAACTGAAATAATAAAGTATGTGGTGATAATACAAAAGACCTATGAACGAATAAATCTTCCATGAATATTAAATTTAAATCCAAACCAAAGTTAACACCAAAGTAGCTACAAAATTTTTAATCATAGGTGAAGCTAAGCCTTGCAATTGTGCTCTGGCTAAAACCAAAATAATAAAGCTGGCTTCTAAGGAATTCATATTTTTCGTATGATTATTGTTCTGTAATGGATCTAATTACAACGGTTGGCTAATTCATTTTAAAATTATTCTTATACTTAACTTCGAATTTTCTACTATCGGCATTTTAAGACAAAATGAGCCTGCGAAAGACCCTATAATCCGATTTAACTCCTGAATATTAGAATATTCAAGATTGGGGGGCTGCTAATGGAGGAAAAAATTAACTTAAAAAAAGAAAGGTCTCAATTCTCGAAAAGGAAGGTGTTGAAGAATAAAAAATTCAAAAAGACAGAAAGGTTGACATTTTAAAAAAAGAAGGTGTTGAAGAAAGAAAGGTTAACAATCTCAGAATAAAAAGATGCTGAAGAAAGGAAAACAATGAAAGGAAAAGGAAATGTTGACTTACCAAATCAAACCAGGACATAACGAATTCTTAGAATAGCCTGACCAATTAATTCTAGCCATGTAATACGGGTTGTTGAGGGACAAAATAGTATATTATCCTTACCTATCTTAATTATCGTAAGATTGTATTAATATAAATACCTCATTCATCAGTGAGAAGAGGGGCAAAAAAG
This sequence comes from Sesamum angolense, assembly GCA_034509725.1. Lineage (NCBI taxonomy): Eukaryota > Viridiplantae > Streptophyta > Magnoliopsida > Lamiales > Pedaliaceae > Sesamum > Sesamum angolense. Next base: position 144,167 of record JACGWL010000528.1, read on the forward strand.
TAAAAAAAAAATAGGCTTGCGCTATATTGTAGTATAATTGTATTAAATTCCACCCCGACTAATAGAAAGTTAGGCGGTCTCATTTTTGTACCATGTATGGCCATCAAAATGTTATATGATCCAATTACTCATTTCTAACCTAACATCACTAATCGTTCGTTCAGTTACATCAATAAAATCCAGAATTATGACGCCCTTGAAATAATTGCACCACAATAATTGTATTTGAGGTGTAATAATGTATGTATTAGACATAATAATAATAATTTATTCCTAGACGGAACTTAGTTTAATTTAAAATATTGATCACCAATGATAATATCAATAGCAGCAGGCAGACCACCAAAGAATCAATCTTTCAGTCATGTTGAGCAGGAAACATATTGTAAGAGATTGGGGAAGTGGTGTTCGTGGGATGGCTACGTTGTTTGTAATATCTACCACAAGAGGGATTGATGGTGGCCATCATTTCATGCAAATTCTTCCCCAGTTCGGAAAAGTCGAATTTTGTGTCTCATTTTAGTCTGTAAATCACCATCCAGGCAACCTCTGATTAAAGTTATTTGTCGACAATAATACACTTTCCTTGTCCTGTTCAAATACACTGTTCGATTATTTTCATTTGGAATATCATGCTTCTTCTAGATGTCTAGATAAATTAAATATAATTTAATTAGTGGTGGTACCTAAGTTCATTGAGATTTTTCAGAATTTTGTAATAAAAAATTGGATTGAAAATTCTAGCGAAGGCCCTTTTAGATACTCGATTTTAGCTTAACATACCTAATATGTTGGTGGAGTTAAAGTGGTCTTTTTTTTTTTTTTTTTTTTTTTCACCTTAATGAAGATTATAGCTGGTTTCACAACTCTTTCATGAAACTCGAATCTATGATCTATCTATCACTAAAATAAGGTGCATGCCATCATTGGGTCATTTGATCGCCCCTGGTGGAGTTAAAGTTATCAAATTGGATAATATCTCAATTTTGCTTCATCAAAAGGAATGGAGAAGGGCACATCTCATGACGGTTAGATCTCTTAATTGAGGCAATCTATGTTCCTTTCATCTTAATAACCAGATTGAGTTTAAATGGACCTAATTGTTTACATTAATAATAGGAAAAATACACTGACATTTTTTTTAAGTTAGGTCAAAATTTACAAACATCATTTATTTTTTATAAAATTACGGCTATACCCACTAAGGTTATAGCTGTAATTACAATTTCACCTCCTATAGAAATGCAAAACTTACACAAAAACCCCTTAAAAAATATTACATTAACACCCTTCAGGGAGTGTAGCTATAATTTTATAAAATATATGGGGTATTTGTGTAATTTGACCTAACTTCATGGGTGTTGATGTAATTGGGTATAATAAAAGACAGAAAATTGGCTCCAGCCTGTACCTAGACTATCATTCGAACTAGAGGAGAAAGATATATAAGACATGAATGAAACTATAATATATTATTTTTCAAAAAAAACATGAAAGCACGACTATGTTTTTGCATAAGCCTGGCCATGTTCCTCTCAGGTTCCTTTTTTAAGTTCAGGTTATCTGTCATGCTACAATATGAGATTTTTAAACTTTTACAAAGAAACTATAAAGATAAACTTAATAATTTTATACTCCATTCAAAAATTACATAATTTAATTAAATATTAAAAATATTAATAATTTTTTAAATAATAATATAATATTTATAATTATTTCAAATCTCGATAAACTCGTACCGTAAATTAATAGAGAAAACTTGATGCACTCAACCCGTAAAAAGAACAAAAAAAAAAAGACAAAAGAAAAAGAGGGGTAGGGGTGGGAGTAGTCTGCCAAGTCCTCCACCAGCGATGTCTTCATCAATGGGGTGCCCTTAATGTCCGAACAATCTTGGAGGACTCTGAATGGACTTCACTCCCAAATTAAATAAATTCTTGCCCACACAAACACACACACACATATATATATATGCAGGTACCATTGTACCGATCATCCACTACTCTCCACAATTACTTCACCTCTCAATCATCAACTACGTGCGTTTCTTCGCGAATGATGCTTCACAATAATAAGGTCTTACAAGAAGATCATTGCGTACATATAATAAATAATTTTTTATATTTTAAAATATATATATATATATATATAAATCAATAAAAAGAAAAAAAATGAAGAAAGAAAAAAACAAAAAAAAAATCAACTTAAGGGTATTTTTGGTATAAAGATAAAACTGGTATTGCGGTGTCATAACCGCCGTTTATGAAAAAAAATGCATTTTCTTTTTATATAGTAGAGATATAAAGTATATATTTGTTTTATAGTAATTTTATTTTTTATTTATGTTTAGATATATTTTTAATTTGAAAATTAATTTTTGATGTATCCGCGTATGTAATTAATTTTAGAATTTAAATTTATTTAATGATTAAAAAAATTACGATGGTTTCTTCAAAATCGTATATTATTGCTCAAGTGAGTCACCACGTAATTCAGTGGAAGTAGATACACTAAAAGAAAATTCACTATTGATTATGGATTAAAATTGTGGTAAATAATTATTAACAACCATGATTAAATAAAAATTGATGCAAAAACTTAAATTATTCATCATAAAAAATTATTTGTGCTATTGATCATAACAAATATTTTGTTATGATTTTAACAATAACAAATATTTTAGCCACACTGCAAAAACCACGACTAACAACTGTTGCGTGGCTATAATGAATGACTATTTACTGCAATTATTTATTTTCAACTATGATAATTAATTATGATTAAATTTGAAGTTCTTCTGGGGATATAATTCTCTAAAAAAACAAAAGAAAAAATGGTACATCCTCGCATCATCATTCAAAACATAAAAAAACCAAATTACACACAATTATTTTTTCTCTACAAAATAAAAGATCTTTTTTTTCCCAAAATTATTATTCTTCTATGTATTGCAGTTTAGAAAAAGAAAGTAGAATAAATTAGTACAACCTTCAAATTTACTTGAAACCTTTCTATATCAAGTAAAATAATTTCCAATAATCAAGTAATTAATTTCTAAAGTAAATTACTTATATAGGAGTAGACGATATAATATTAGCTACCGTGCCACGTCGTTTTTGCCTTCATATAATGAATAATGATTATGCATATTTTAAAATATATTATAAATAAATATAAAATATATAAATCAGTATATCACTTTGTATCTATAGCACATTTTTTATAAATAATAGTATCTACTTATACTTGTCCAACTTTTTTTCTTAATTACTATTGATTTCAAATATTTGGCAATCATATCACAGAATATTCAGTCGATATTTCCTCTTGAATTATGTTTCATTTATACACAGTAGTTGTTGGTTTTTTATAATATAGAATTTTTTTTTTTAACTATACATATTTGACATTAGTAATTAGCATATATTGATTAGAAATTATCGAAATTCATGATATAATTGAACCGATTCACTAATACACACACACACACACACATATATATATATATATATATATATGAAAACTTGCAATATTAGTCCTATAATTTAGGGAAAGTGGCATTTTTTGTCCTGCGCAAATTGATTTTCGCAAGTTAGCCCTGTAATTTTAAAATTTTGACAATTTTCATCCTTGTTCAGCCAATTTCCAAATTGTATGTGCTTACACATAACTCAATTAAATGGAATCTTAGTCCTATAAATTAATTCATACAGGCAAAAAAATGTCCAACTTTTCTTAAGTTATAGAACTAAAATTGCCAACACCCTCCAAGTTACAGGACTAAAATATGCAATATAACTGAGTTATGTGCAGGTCACTTGCAATTTTTTTCTGACCAAATTGGCTGAAAATAATAAAAATTGTCAAAATTTTAAAGTTAAATGATTAAATTAAAAAATTAATTCGCACAAAATAAGAAATATCATCCCAATAAGTTACATGTCTAAAATTATATTTTTTTCATATATATATATATATATATATATATATATGAATTTTAGGTTGTTGGTGCAGATTTGGTGCCCCCACTCATAACGAATCCTCTTGTTCAATAGAAATGCATTAACTAAAACCACATAATAAAATATGGAGGCAGTGTCAAAGATTAAAGAATGTTTGACTCGTGTTCCAACTGAGAAGACCAACAAACATATGTCCTCCTCAAATCCATCTCACTCCCACAACAACGCTCCTGTCTCGCATATTACCCACAAACTCAATATAGACTTTTGTAGTGAAGTGACAATGTTTGGTGTGAGATTCTATTGACCAGGGACTTAATATATGTTGTCTGAGGGACCAGCCTCATCAAAACTTGTTTCTACATTCAAATTGAGGTGGTCGAGGAATTCTTGACTCCGAGCCCGTTGATTGTATTGGTAAAAACGAATCATTTTTTTATTTAATCAAAAGAATGTGTGTTTGATTTTGTCTCCATCGATGTAAGAACTACGTTGAAAAATTATCTTAAGCACCTTTGTAATGACCTACTTATCGTGCCATAAGCATGACCTAATTCGTGATCAAATAATTAAGTCAAAACCACTAAAATATTGCTTGCACTAAAAATAAATAAATAAATCATAAAAAAATGATATATGGTCCTGGTACATAGTTTTAAAGTCGAGATATTGACGATAATATCAGTAGGCGTTAATTTTATGGTGGATGCAATATATCGAGATATTATCTTATGATACCAAAAAAAAAAAAAAAAAATGCATTATGTGATGCTAAAAGATCCTTAAGATGGAATTCACACAAGTGAGATAAGACCCTGTTTGGATTGAAGGTATCCCCCAACAGAATGTTGGTGTGTGTGCAATCATGCTGGACTTGGGTTGCTATCGGTTAACTCATCAGTTGTGGGAAGAATCTGATGTTTTAGGTGTCTTTTGAGCTTCTTATGATTTGGTTGCAAAATTTAAGGACCATTTAGGTGCGAAGAGCAAATTAAGGAGAGGGCATAATGGTCCCAAATTTTTAAAAGGGTGGTTTTTATTTATTATTTCAAAGTAACTTCTTGGTCTAATTTTTGCCTTTTTTCAAAATATAAGAAGACGGGACCTTATTTTCATTTTAAAAAAAAATAAGATCATCACATATATAATACATCATAAATGAGTAAAAGGATCTAATTAATTGGTAGAGGAAGCAAAAACCATGCACATAGGTAAAAGAATTGAACCATTGAATGGGGTGTTCACAGTTCGATAAATTGAATCGAAATTGAAATTTTGATATGTATCAAAATTGAAACTAAAATTTGATTCGGCATTCTGTTTTTATTTTCTTGAAAATCCGGTATGCTACAAGAAAATATGATATTATTGATAATATATATCAAGTGATAATTTAAAATTATTATTAAAAATATATATTACGTGACAATATTTTTTATCTTTTCACTATATAATTATCATTAATAAAAATTATGTATAAAGTTGTTACTAAATATAATTAGTGAGACGTCTACAGTGACAAAATAATATAGTGACAACTATTATTTATTGTCACTAGGTCGTCAATATACATGCATCACTAATTGCATTTAGAGACAACTTTGCGCAGATTGTTTTGTCTCTAATTTGTGTCAATAATAATTTTTATAAAATAATAGTAATTATTAAAATCTTGAAATTCATTATTGTAACAAAATAAATACTTTTGTCATTAAACATATATGAATAGTGACAATATTAAATTTGTCACTTGATTTTTTTTTTCAATAATCTTTTTTTTTTTTTTTTTTTTGGTAGTGGTATTTGGTTCGTTTTTTATTTTGTGTCGGTTTACAAAATCGTACTGAATATCAAAATATTTTTTATTTTTTAACTACTTTTGACATTTTAGATTCTTAAATTCAGTTTACCAAATACCAAATCGAAATACAACCCAATTGACTAATTTCATTGGGTATTCGATATAATATTTTGGCGTACAGAATTTTTTATTTATAGTTAGGTTCGATTAGATTTTACTAAATGAATACCCCTATTATTCAATGATCTTGGAAAAAATTATATATTCATATACTTTATAAGATATATAGATTATATCTTATTTTAAAAATAGTTGTTAAAATATTTGAATAGTATAAGATTATAAACTTATAAGATAGTAATAATAATTCGATACTGATGCTTTTCAAATCAAAAGAGTTTGTTAAAATTTTGAAACTAAATAAAAAACTTCTTTGTTTGTCTAAGGAAGTTTATGACGAAATTATAATATCTTATTTTTTAATCTTATAAACTTATTTCTAAAAAAAATTACCTAATAATTGTTCAAATCTAAATATTAAATATTTTTAAAATCTCTAACAGTTTTAAATTTTTATATGGAGTTGTCATTTTAAATATTTTGAATTTGAATCTCATTACCACCCATTTATTTATAAAAATATTATGTGCAAAGTTTGTACATGCGTAGGACATATTGAGATACTAATTATATATAGATGCGTTATCGTTTAAAAAATAACTCACAGCATTTATAAAATCTTTAAATATTTTATAAACGTTAGGACTCTAAATAATTTCAATCGAGTCAAATACATCATCATTTTAAATTTCAAAATTATATTTAAATTTGATTTAATTACTAATCTAATCGAACTTTAATTGGATCAAATAAAAGTCAAGTTCTTGTTATTTGATATTTTTAAATTATATGTTTATTAATCGAATCAAGTTAAAAAATTTACCGAATAAAAAGTTTTTTACATAAATTTAATAAATTGAGTTTAAACAAACTTTTATTAATTAATTTCAATCAAATATCGAATAATTTAATTTATTTGTTAACCGGAATAATTTAGTTTATTTGTTAACCGGGACGTACCTGTAATTCAAATATTGCAACTGCAAATCCCGAAGAATCACTTCATACGATGTCGTATCTTTTAAAAATTTTGAATTAGACTCTGATTTTTGACCACGCAAACTTTATGGGAAGGGGAAGAGACCGAATTAATTTAGGACAAAGCCCATTATCAGTGCGTGCTAGGGTGTTTGTCCGTTGACCAGGACTTCCACTTTCCAAACTAGCTTAATTATTATATCTAAATTATTGGATCATATACTCTCCATTTTTGTAAAATATAGTTGAATACACAATTTTCACATATTTAAAGTAAAAAACTATTAAATTAAATAATGTTCAAATTAAACAAAAAAGAAAGAGAAATTATTTTAAACATTTACTTATATATATCCGCATTTATTGCAAGAAATATGATATTTTTCTTATGATTAATTATTAAGAATAATTACACTCCCTCCCCTGAAGTTTGGTGTAATTACACATAAACTCCCTGTGGTTTGAAAAATTACACCTAGTACCCCTGAGGTTTGCCTATATCTAACAAATAAGTCCTTCCGTTAGTCAAAATTCACCAAATTGATTGATATTAACAAAAAAATAGAAAAAAATCTATATTAATTCTTGATTGATTTATTACTAATTTATTGCAGGCCAAATACATTTTTTTATAATCAAATTGCCCTCATACGTCTTCACGCGTTAATGTATCTGAGAACGTATATCTTCACCCTTATAAGGGTAATTTGGTTCAAAAAAATTTATTTAACATGCAATAAGTCAGTAATAAGTCAATCAAGGTTAATATAGATTTTTTCTAATTTTTTCGTTAATATCAGTCAATTTGATGAATTTTGACTAACGAGGGACCAATTTGTTAGATATAGGCAAACCTCATGGGTGCTATGTGTAATTTTTCAAACTACATGAAATTTATGTGTAATTACACCAAACCTCAAGGGAGAGGGTGTAATTATTCCTAATTATTATAGCCACATGTAGAAAATAACAATTAATCACAATTTCATAACGGATATTAATCACCATCAAAGTATTGGCCAGAGCAGAAACCCATGCAATTATTTTAACCAAGTTGAAAACAAAAACGAATACTTTATTTTGTTTTCTTTTATCTATGATATGATAAATTTGATTAACTCATATGATTAAAATTTAAATTTTCACACTAATTTATTTTACCTTAATTTATATTATTAATTCATCATAATTTTTAAATAGCAGTCATTTGTAATGCAGAAAATAATCAATTTTCTTTCTTTCTTCTTTAGAGAATTATGAAATTCAAACCCATAATATTTTCGACTATAACGTTTCAACTTTGCTACTCGTGTAAGGAATTATTGACCTTTTGTTAAGCAATTTATAAAGACATAAAGCTTTAATTATTATAGTTTTCACCTTTGACTAACGCATGCACTTTTGTATCCTCTTTAACTGCACATGTTCATTTGCTTTTCTCTTTTTGGTCATTATATAAGCAGGGACTTGGTTTGGTAATTAATCACACCCCTTTTTTTAAGGGCTACTTTTTTTTATTTATATATTAGACGTCGCAGCACATTATTATTGCGTGTGTATGTTAAATAATATTTATATTTTTAAAAAATATTAAGAATGAAAATAAAAATATATAAAATCACCACATTGCATTTAAAAAAATAAAATAAAAGAAGCAAATTTAAGGGTATTATCGACAATATATATATATATATATATATATATAATGATATATATTCAAATAGTCACTTGTTGCTGTAAAGTATTTTTCCTTTTTAAAGTGAAATAAAAAAGGTTCAAACTATAGACATCACGTTGCGTTGTAATAAACATTCATGTGAGGCAATTTTAATGCCATTGCAGGCAAATTCAACATATATTATACATATATAGTGATTATAAAAAAATTAACTCAAATTACTTATTTGTTCGCTAAATTGTAATTGTACATATACTAATATGACTATTTATTTCCGCTCGAGATAATATCATGTTTATTCCTCATCATGCATATATCAAAGAATTACTACACAAGATAAAAAATTGTGTGTTCTGTAATGAGATTGGGTGGGATCGAGTACTGAAAATCTAAAATAACGACCATTAATGCTAATACCATCTAAGGACTATCAGGAGACAACGTGGCTCCATACAACTCTTGATAAGTACTGTTCTTCTATAAATACTAGTTGACTCATCACTTCACAAGGTATGCATTAATTACTTTGAGATTTAACTCTAGGATCCCGTTATTACTCTAAGTGAACTCCAATATAAGCATTGAAGACTTTCAACGGAAGATCACCCCAACAAAACTAACTATTTCTATTGTAGATCAATCCATCATTCATTTCAAATTTTCAACGACTAAAAATGGACCCTATCTCCATTTACATACAACACAGACACCAAACCCCGTCTAACTCAATCCGTCATGTCACCACTAACTTTAAGTTCAGATTAATTTTATAATTTCAAAAGCTCAATTTCCCCAATTAAATTAATTAAAATTCAGAGTGCTTGATCAGCTTATTCCCATGCGGCTTCACGGTCAAAGCTAAGAGCAGTAAGAAATTGAGGGCTAAATATTTAAAAGCAAATAGGGTTATTAAATCTATACCTCGTTGCAGAAATTCTGGAGGAAACCACCCTAGGATTTGTAAACCCCACCGAAAGAGCAAGTAGCTTGCCTCGTATCACATGCCAATTCGCCTATTCCACTTGTTAAAATACGTACATGTATAATACACGTATAGTTCATGTCATGTGTTAATTCTTTTTAAAATTATATATATAGTGACTAGTTATCGTGGCAGATTCTTGCGCATATACAATTAAATTGACACCATAGAAATTTTAAAAATAAAATCCATACATGATTAAATCAATAGTAACAAATATGGTCGGAGGAAGTAGAGAATAAATATGATAGTATATTGACACGTATTTAAAAGATGATGTGTCGTAGTGCTATAAATCGCAAGTTGTGGATGAGATACGACTTTTCTTTTTTATACTAGTCTTCATGGCATTTTTTTATATGTGTATTTAATAAATAATAAATAATATTTTATATTTTTAAATATATTATAAATAAGAACAAAGTATATACACCAGCATATCATATTTAAATATAAATAAATAAAGCCAACTTATGAGTATTATTGATACTATAAAAAGTTTGGTGCGGTGGAATCACAAATCGTTATTTGTGAGTGAAAATTATTTTTTTTTTAAATAAAAATTTATGTTTTCATCTTCAATTTTTACAATAATTAAAGTGAAAAAATGTTTGTTTGTATATATTAACATTGAAAATATATTGATTTGACACCATAATTTAACATAACATACGATCTCATTAATTAATTCTAGCATATTTTCATTTCATATGAAAATCTATATAAAATTGAAAATGCATTTTTCATTGAAAAATAAAAACAAACAGAAAATAAAGTTTCCATTTTCTTAAAAATCCCAATATCAGATTTTTACTTTTTTGAAAAAAAAATATATTAAATAAAAAATAAAATAACAATAATAATAATAATAATAATTAAAATTGCAATACAATGTCATTAATGCAATAGTAAAAGTAACATTTGTTTATATAAAATACCGATGCCCTGAGACTGTCACCATCCTCACCCCGCCGTGCACACCCCCCCTCCCCCACTACCACCCCTGCTCAGAAAAATCCATTAACATATAAAGCCAAGCATTTGTCCATGGATTCCAACATTGCTACATGCACCTCGACAGCAGCAGCAACACAGTTCTAATTAGTTAACCACAATAGCCTCGGGATGGGTGTTTGCGGCCACCTGGTGGCGGCCGCTGCCCTGCTGTTTTTAGCCGTCGTCGCCGCCGCGGATCCCAACGACGAGCGGTGCCTGACCCACCTCAGCGAGTCCCTGGAGGACCCTTTGAAGAACTTGCAGAATTGGACCAAAGCCACCTTCGCCAACCCTGTCAGGGATTCACCTCTTCCTCCAGGGGCCACCTGCAACAATGGCATCTACAAGCTCTCTCTCCCAAACCTCTCTCAATACCATCTCTCCCTACATCTCCAATTGCACCAATTTGCAGGCCCTCGACCTCTCCTCCAACTCCCTCACCGGCCCGATTCCCCCTGACCTTCAGTACTTAGTCAATTTGGCCGTCCTCAATCTCTCCTCCAACCGCCTCTCCGGCCCGATTCCCCAGCAATTGGCCTTGTGCGCTTATTTGAACGTCATCGATCTCCACGATAACCAGCTCTCAGGCCCTATTCCACAGCAGCTCGGGCTTTTGGTAAGGCTCTCGGTTTTCGATGTGTCGAACAATAAGCTTTCCGGGCCCATACCCGCTTCCTTGAGTAACCGGAGCGGGAACTTGGCCCGCTTCAACGCGAGTTCATACCAAGGGAACAAGGATCTGTACGGGTACCCTTTGCCGCCGATGAAGAGTAGAGGGCTCTCGATTCTGGTCATTGTGGGAATCGGGCTGGGGAGCGGGCTCGTGAGCTTGGTGCTCAGCTTCAGTGCGGTTTGTATTTGGTTGAGAATCACCGAGCAGAAATTGGAAAATGAGGAAGGCAGCTCATGCCTGATTATTGAGAGACTCTGAATTTCACAATTATACTGAAATTCAAATAGTTTTAGAGTAGTAATTTTGCAGGTACGTTGTGTGTTGTGTTCCTCTGTTTTTTATTTCCTTTTTTTTCTTTTTTTCTTTAGTTTGTAGTAATTTTTTAATAATTATTATTGTTCAGTAAAAATGTGTATATAATTGGAATGAAGGAATTAAGTTATGGTTTCCAGTTACGTTTATTCGAACTATTAATTTTTAAATTTAAATATATTGAATAAGGGCTAAATACGCTTACGGCCCTTAAAGGATTCATCCCACCTTAATTTCCCCCTAAACTATTAAAACATTTAAAAAATTCCCTATGTTTACATTTAAGTTCGAAAAGTCCATTTTATCTTTATAAAAATTACTTTTTTGGAAAGAATAACAAAGAGATTTTTTAGATGTCAAAATTACCATTTTTTCTAATTCTAGTTTCACTTCTTCATTTATATCTTTTTATTTTGTAATTCTAAAGTAATTGTAGTTCGCTTTATTTTAATTTTACTTGTTTGTCAAATTAAACTAAAAATTATTGTATACATACATAGAATCACATCATTTATATAATTATCATATATATAAGTATATACTAATTCTATATATTTTTTGTTAGTTCATCAATCCTTTTGATTGTATGAATTGTATATTTATTTAAGTAAATATATATATATATATATATATATATATATATATATATACGCATGTATAATTTTTTTGTTAGTTTGGTTTCACAAGCAAATTAAACTAAAATAAAATGAGATCCAAGTATTTTAGAATTATGAAATTAAAAAGAGTTTGATGAACACAAAGAGCTTATGAACCAATAAAAAAAAGATAGAATTAATATATTTATATAAATAATAATTATATAATATGATAATATTATGCATGTATAAATTTATTTTTAATTTTGTTTGACAAATAAATAATTAAATTAAAATAAAATGAGACACACAAATATTTTAGGATTACAAAATAATAAAAACTCGATGAACAAGTAAAACTAGAATTAGATAAGTGGTGATTTTTTTGACATTTCAAAATCTCTTTATTTGTGTTTTTGTTTACGAAACAATTTTTGTAAGGGTAAAGTTGAATTTTCAAACTTAAAAAGTAAAGGTCATGGGGTCTTTTTTTATGGTTTTAATACTTTAGGAGATAATTGATGTGGTGTAGATATTTCAGGAGTGATAACTGTATTTAACACATTGAATAATATAAGAAATTATATATTATTAAAAAAAGAATAATTTTACTTAAGAGTTAATGAGAATTTAGTATGGGGCAAATGTAATACTGAATTCTTGTTTACTATAATTTTTAATGCCAATGAATCGAGCGGGGTAGATTTTTTTATTTCTGAACATGTTGCAATTTATATTTTAATTAATATATACATGTTTGTATAAGTTTTTTTTAAATAAATTAAATGACATTTTTATTTATATAATGTGTATATCTTAAATAAAATAGAAGATACAATAAAATTTAAAAATAAAAAATTGAAATTCATATTTTTAAGTTGTATCATCATATCAAATTTGAAATTTATCTTGAGAAAAAGAAAAATTAAATAATAATAATAATAATGATGATGATGATGACGACGACGAGGGAAGTTGCCTCCGTTGTGATCTATGAAGGTAAAATATATATATAATATATATATATATATATATATATATTTAATTATGACTAATTATTAAGATAAAAAATATATAATATAGTAAATAATTATTCACCAAATCCATAATAAATATTAATTTTGTATGTGGATTGATGGATTAAGATGTAGGGATCTCAAAAGCTGATAGCAAATCGTGTGAACTTGTTTGAATAACTCAATCTTATAAAAATATTCACATTCTTGAATTCCTATTTTGTATTATTTTTATTGATATTGTGATGAATTTTAAATTTTAAATTTGAAATCAATTGAAATTCTTTTTCTTAAATTTATATCATTCCATCCAAATATAGTACTTCTTGAATGAAATATACTATATCCCTAAAATATAATTAGAGGGCTTTTATATTAATGTAAGATCACACGTTCACAGTATCAAAATTCTTGAAAAATATAAAATCACGGTCAATGGTGAAAGGAATTGGAAAAAATACAATTTACCCCTTGTGATATTGCAAATGTGTAAATTACCCCTTTATAAATTTTTTTAGCAATTTACCCTCTTGTATTTTTTAAAATACAGTAGTTTACCCCCTGTATTTTTTAAAATGAATTGATTTACCTCTCTAACCAGAGAGCAAATTGCTTCATTTAAAAAATCATCATGAGTAAATTACTATATTTTTTTCATAGAGGGATAATTTATTTATTTGCAATATCATAAGGGAATAAATTGCATTAAACTTGAAAAGAATTATATTTATGGAGGGTGATGTCAAGTTGAGCGATCCCTTATAAAAAACACTAATAAGTCAAAATTTTCCTTAAACAAAACATTTGAAATGCACATAGTTTTAACGTGTTGTTGAATTAGAATATTGATATATTGAATTAATATTTTGGTTTGAATTATTGATGTAACAATAAATAATACTTGGACTTCTTTTGAAAATGTAAGATTTCACTTTCCTACAAAAAAGTTTTAAAATTACACTTATACTTTCTCTAAAAATTTTATACTTACATGAGAATGTTAAATGAAGGATAAAATTAAAAATGTATGTATTTTATTGCTGACATCAACATTTTTCATCCAAACAGAAGGAGGTCAGATGTAATTGAGAAATTTTTAATGGAATATAAGTGCAGTTTTAAAATAAAAAATTGGGTTAAATACAGTTACCACCCCTGAAGTATTCACCCTACATCAATTATCCTCCTGAAGTATTAAAGCCTTCAAAAACCCCCTGGCCTTTATTTTTAAAGTTTGAAATGCCCATTTTACCCTTACAAAAATTATTTTTTTAAAAAAGAAAAAGTAAAGTAATTTTTAAAATGCCAAAATCACTATTTGTCTAATCTAATTTCACTTATCCATCGAACTTTTTTTTATTTTGTGATCTTAAAGTACTTGTGATATTTTATTTTAATTTTATTTGTTTGTCAAACCAAGTTAAAAATAAATTTATACATGCATAAAATTACCATATTGACATAATTATCATATATATTTTTATATATGATAAATATATGATTTTATTGCATCAGCCCTTTTGATTTTATTAATTATTATTTGTTTAAGTAAATATATATATATATATATATATATATATATATATATATATATGCATGTATATATTAAGGGTAAAATGGACATTTCAAACTTTAAAAACAAAGGTCAAGATTTTTTTTGAAGGTTTTAATACTTCAGGGGGTAATTGATATATGATGAATATTTTAGGGGTGGTAACTGTATTTAACCCTAAAAGATTAGATAAAAATATTAATTTTATATTTTTAAAGAATATTTTAATTCTTAAAAAAAAAAATTGAAATGCACGAAGTTTGAAGTAAACTTGAGATTCTTAATATACTATCTACCATCTATATTTCAAATTTGACGCCGGGCTCAATGTTATCTCTGCCTCAGTCAACTTCTTTTTAAATTCACCAGACTTATTTGTTTAAGCTTTTGGATTTTGGTCAAAGCGAACCGATTGATAAGGTCATTTTTAACTTTAAAATATTTGAGTTCATGAATGAGTTTGTCTTATCATTTCATATATAAGAATTACAAAGGATGGACAATTTGCAAATTTAAATACACCTTCTGAGGAAAGTATTCTGGAAGGGAAAAAATTCAAGAAACCTCTCTGTGATATTGTGAATGTTATAAATGAAAAAAAAAAATCTTAAAAAAAACAAAGTATCAATTACACCTCTTGTGATATGAATTTTTTTTTTCGAAAAACCCCCTAAGGCCAGGCTGACCAGGGAGTTATGTAACTCATTGTTCATAATATAAAGATGGTTTTTTATATTTAAATTTTTACATGGGGCTTTTTGATATTTTTTTATATCAAGAGGGGTCAAAATGAATTTAACTCTGCTGGTAAGTATGTATTGCTGGTATAGTAGGTATTTTGTTTATAAATAAACTTTAATTTAATTATATATACTTTTTAAAAGAGACACATATTGACCACATATTAGTGTACAAGACAGTTATATATATAATGAAAGTGTAATAAAATATTCATTACATCATCAATGAGCATGTGTTGTTATCATAATTTGAATGAAAAATGAGATATTTAAACAATTTATAAAGTCTGAAGTTTTGAAAAACAAACCCATAAAGCTTTGATATGGTAATATTAGGTTTCTTTGAGAAGAAATTTAGATTCCCAATAATTTTTATGGTCGAACAATGTTCAAATTTCTCTCCGTTTTGTATCTGGATAAAAAATAATTTCAAAATTATAATTAATTATGTTGGACTATAGGTTTCTTTTATGTTAATTAAGCTTCATTGCACGTATTTCTCGTGAGCATATAAAAAATTGTGATATGAGATGGAAAAAAAATCATAATGAGAAAAAAATATATTTTATAATTGGAAGTTTATTAAAAATATAGAAATTAAAAAATATAAACATGGAGAAATTTTATAGAGAAACATGGAGTAGTGGGTGAGAGAAATATTTTTTATAAAATTATGAGATTATTTAAACATTTTAAAATTACTATTTTAACCAAATTTGTTTTGAAGAAAAGAAATTAATTTGAGGGTAAAATAAGACAATTTAAAATTGATGTGCTCAAAGGTTTTCTTTTATAATTGTATAGATAATAATTCTTTTTTTCTTAAAGTATGTTAATAATAATTCTCACAAATTTCATGCCCGTTAGTGTATAATGATTGAGGCCTATAATGCACGAATACTTTGAAAAATTACTTCATACAGTGTCTAGCACGTGTCGGACGCGGACACAGACACACCTTGAACACGTGTCGAACACGCCATCGACGTGTTTGAATTTTTTTAAATAAAAAGAAAGAAAAGAAAAAGGACATAGTGTCGGACACGCCTGTTGACGTGTCCGACACGTTTTGAATTTCTTTTTATAATTTAAAAAAAATTGGGTTGTCTTTAAAAAAAATAAATTTAGGCTTAATAAAAAGAAAAAAAAATTAATTCTCTCATCTTAAACTAAAAATATTACGATGAACTTACTAAAAATTTGAGAGATGCTCAAGATAATTGAACTAATTTAAATTATTATAAACTTTTCATTGCATTTTTTAATATACCCATTTATTATTATACTTTTTGAAGCCACATTTATTTAATGTAAGACATGCTTATATTTACTATATTTTTTATATTTATTTTATATTGTATATAAATATTTTGAGAATATTAGATATACTAAAAAAATATATTTTTATATAATTATTTTATGATGTTTTGCTAGCTAATTTCTAGTGTTGGTTTTATTAATATTTGATGCACTATTTCCTATAGTATTTATTTTTTCATATATAAAACAAGTAATAAAGGTTATTTTTTTTTTTATAGTGTGGTGGATATTGTACAGCGACAATTTGCTCAAGGTGCTTTTTTCTGTTTTTGTAAAGATGTTCGTTATTTTTTTAATATTGTAATAAGAAAAGATTTTTGAAACATATAAGCCAATAATTTATTCTATACAATTGATGCTTAGATGCATGCTCTTACAATTAGCCCCCAAACGAGGTTTGGTCGGACACGTGACATTATTCCTACAAATCTCAATGAAAGTGGGTTTCTATATCATTTTAATTTTTATAAAATTTAATAATTCATATAATATAATTTATCCAACGTGTGATCTTACTCATTTTCTAAAGTCACATAGGACTAAAAATCTCAAAAAATATCTACTTGGCGTGCCATGGTATTTTTTGGTCAAAAATTAAAATTTCGATCAATGAAAAACTAAATTTCATCATTTTTAAGTTTAATAAATTTGTGATGTGCGTCGAATCCACAAAAAATATACCTACTAAAAAACTTGTAAAAGTGGTGAGTAGGATCGAATCCACATAGATTGGTTTTAAATTAATTCCTTAAAAGATGAAATAAAAAAATGGGGGAGTTTGTTTTTAAAATCTAATTCTAGATCAAACAGAAGAAAATATACTTAGAAAGAGAATAGATAATGAGAAGATATTCCAGTTAAAGATAGGATCATGTTCAATTTCCAGTTGATCATAGATGCAAATATGACAATCATTCATAATAGATAAATTGGTTATGGTCTTGGTATGACCTAACGGACCTCACATTTCCTTACTTTTCGATAGTCAAGGAACGTCCCGTAACTAAAATCCCTAATCAGTAGACAACCTTGGAACGTCCTCAAGATTTAATCTACCGAACAACATTAAGAAATAGAAATGCCCAATTCTAACAATAAATTCCTACGAGGATTTATTTAAATTAGATTGTGCATTCCCACAACATAATCGAAAACTACAAAAATCACTTACAACTATGTTGCCACTATTTATTGAATTAAAACAACAAATTACAAATTTGCAATTATTCAAGCTAGGCAAATATCTTGACAATTAAATCGGATCTATCATTCATAAATACAGCACAAATTAATATGAATGAAAGCAGAAAGTATAATCAGCTCACAACTCATAAGAAATAAACACATTCATCAACTAAATGGAATACCACAGCTATAATAGAAAGAACACATAGAAGAAGAATGAAAATCACCGATTTTAAAACGCAGTACAGAAGATGTTCAATAGGATGAATAGAGAAGATATTATGAAACGCAGAGATTAATCAAATGTCTATTATGATAATGATTACAATAATAATAGTCTTACTAATTCTTTAGGGGGAAAATGTTAAATTATCCTAAATATAATAAAAGTCCAAAAGAAGTAAATCTAATCCTAATTAAATTTCTCATCAAAGTTGATTTCACTCAACAAGAGATGTCTTGCTTCGCCCAACTCCTTCTAAAAAATCGAGGTTTCAACCTTCTTTGAGGCAAAATTCCAGGTCGTGGGCACGCTAACAGTTTTCTCCAAGGTTTGTCCAATCTCTAATTTTGGCATTTTGCTCCATTTCCTTCTTCTTTCAATTATAATGATTTAATGCTGCAAACGACAGGATATAGATTAGGAGTTATAGGAGGCATAAAAGAAGGTTATTTACCACATGAAATTATCATAAATGCACTCCTATCAATTTGTAAAAATTGGGTTGATTATCGGACTAATATTAATATTGAGCATATTTAACAGACTAAGAAAAATATATTTTTCTATATACAAAATTAATATAAATAATTTTAAAGGTATATTTTAATGGATATTTTTTTTCTATATAAATTATTTCTAAATAACTTTTATATATATAGGTGTATTTTAATAGTCCTAAATTGACCAAATTGACTAGAAGAGGTATTTTACTCATTGCTCCTATAAAATTAGGTTCTCTTTGATCAGAAGCAGTGTGATCTATTCTTCATAACACATAGGGTGAAATTGATACTTAATTTTTCACATAATTTTTTTTTAATTTTTTTACATAATAGAAGATGCAAAATAAATTTAACTCGATAAAATGCTTCAAATTGCATAAGATTAGATTAAAATAAATTGCGAAATAAGACGAGGCTGCAAAATATATGCAAGATAAACATTGAACATATAATTATTGCAAAAATTAAAAAAAGCAACCAAACACACTTTAGCACAAATTTTCTTTCTCTCCTGCTCCACATATTTTCTTTTTCAGGGGTGGGGGTATTTTTAATATAAAAGTGTATGGTTGTTATTTTGTGGTGATGTACGCTAGGGTGCAAGTTGAGCTGAGTCGGCTCAGTCGCATCGCTCGAGCTCTAGCTCGCATTCAAGCTCTTTAGTTTTTTCGTGAGCTCACCCCCTTAAGCTCTCTTTATTTTATTTATAGCTCATTATTTTAATAATTTTACATATTTTATAATATTATTTAAGTGTATATTTATATATCACATCAAGTTTATATTTAAAATATATTACAATTCTTAATCATATAATTTTAATTTTATATAATAAATATTACGTTATTTTTATTTATATTATTTAAAAATAAAATTAAGCAATAATTTAATAAGTTTAGATATTATTTTTGTAAATAAATATTAAAATTCACCATCAATTAGAATTGTTAGTTAATATCTCATATTTTTAGTTTTAGATGATATTAAACTATGATACTTTGGTTTATATTAAAGACAAGCTTAATAGGCAATTTAGTACGTTTTGATAATTATTTTCTAAAATAAATATATTAGCTTATAAATTCTATTGTTACAATTTCAGTCTATTACAACAAAACACATTTATTCACTATATATTAGAATTATTAGCCCATATCTCATATTTTAGTTTCATATGATACTAAAGTATGGTTTTTTAGTTTATATTGTCTAAAAGGAAAAATTTAATCAACAATTTAGTATATTTTGATACTTTTTTTGTAAATAAATATTTAATATAATGCAAATTTTTATTGGTATAATTTCAGTATCCACTACAACAAAAATGCATTTATGTTAAAAAATCACCATATATTAGAATTGTTAGTCAGTATATCACATTTTAATTTTAGATGATATTAAAAAATTGAATTTTGATTTATAT
This sequence comes from Sesamum angolense, assembly GCA_034509725.1. Classification (NCBI taxonomy): domain Eukaryota; kingdom Viridiplantae; phylum Streptophyta; class Magnoliopsida; order Lamiales; family Pedaliaceae; genus Sesamum; species Sesamum angolense. The sequence goes on from JACGWL010000528.1 coordinate 164,227, forward strand.
TATCTAATATCAATCTTAATCAATAATTTATTCCGTTTTGATAATTTTTTTTATAAATAAGTATTTAATATAATGCATATGAATTTTATCGTTACAATTTCAATCCATTACAATAAAATGCATTTATTCACTATATTAGAATTATAGTCCACATATCACATTTTTGTTTTAGATGATAATAAAATATAGTATTTTTTATTTATACTATTTAAAAAAAGTTTAATCAATAGTTTAATAAGTTTTGATGTTTTTTTTTTTTGTAAATAAATAGTTTATATAATGCAAATGAATTTTATCGCTATATATAACTTCTGTATCCACTGCAACAAAATGCATGTATTTAAATATTTCTCATGAATTAGAATTGTTAGTCAATACGTCATATTCTAGTTTTAGATATTACAATATGGTGTTTTGGTTTATATTATTTAAAAATAAGTTTAATCAATAATTTAGTATGTTTTGATATCTAGTACAATAAAATACATTTACCTTTTAGTTATCTTAACCCTATATTTATATAATACATATATATATATATATAATAAATATATTAGTTATCTCTAAATTTATTAAATAATAAATCAATCAAGTCATTTATTATAATTAAAATTAAAAAAAAGAAAAGAAAATGTATGATGAGTCTGGAGATGTAAATAGGTAATGCGAGAATTGAGTCAATTGACTTTTTAGTCTCTCTAGCTCTCTCTCGCGCGCGACCGGAAAGAAAAAATTGCAGAACTCCATACTCCAGCTTCACGTCCACGAATCCATCTGTACACGGCACACTTTGCTTCAACTCTACCATTAAAAGGTGATATTTCTTCTTTGTCAATTTATTTTACAGTTTGTGGAAGAAATTTTCTCATCAGGTTTTGCTTTTAAAGTGTTTGATGAAATGCTTGATTGAATTTTTATTGACTTTATCGGATTATGCTTGGGCTTTGGATGTATTTTGGTATCATTGTTGTTGTGTATAGTTGGGGAATGACAAATGATGTATTGTTGAAATCGAATGATGTTTGTTATGTGGATTGTCATAGTTGGTTAAGTTACATCTCAAAGAGTGCGATACTGGAGAATTGTGATGATTAAACAGAGATTTTCAGCAGTTTCAAACAAATGAAACTGCTGATGCTTGGGGATTTGTTAAAGACATAGTGGTATATCTCTTGAGGATTTGTTAGAGGTAATTTAGTGTGATTTTGGATCCACCAATGTAAGTTAGCAGTTTAGAAGAAAAAAAAAAAAGAGTAAAAATAAATGAAGAATGCTTTTAGTGGGTAAAAGTAAAACATTTATGATTTGAAGTAAGAATTTATTTTTGATACCTCGGTAGCAGCTCCGCTCTGTTTCTTCATACTGGAGGCAGCAACGCTGCCTGTGTTGGTTGATAATTGAGGCAGCAGCTCTGCCCCTTTTGTTGTAAAACACACGCAGCCCCATGCCCTTTTTTTTCTTTTTTTTTTTTCCCCAGTTTGATAATCACTATTGTTTTATTTGTTATTTCTCTAATTTTATGTGTTCCACTAGTGAATAGACTATGGATTTGATTTTATATTGGTGGTTGTTTGTTAAAAATTTAAGTTGTATATATTGTTCAATGTGAATAGTCTTGTTTTAAAGGTGAGTCCTTTTGAGTGAATTTTGAATTTGGTGGATATAATAAAACAAAATTAAGGACTTGTTTTGTATCTATATGTTCAAATATCTGCATCATTTATATGTCTTCCAATCTCTTGGAATTGCAATAAAGAAGTGTGATGCTATGTTTACTTGGAACCAGAAGAAATGTGATTCTTGCATCTAAGTAGTTGTTTCGTCTCTTTTAGATAAAAACAAACATCCAAATGACGAAAGCAGGAACGAGGAGATGCCATTGGTAGATTGTACCGTAGATATGGCTAGTTTGCAGATTTTCCTTCTCGGATATTAGGATTGGGAAATGCAAGAAATGGGATAAATAAGAAAAGAGAGCTCACTTGCTGAAAAGGGGGGAAATGATGCAGAGAATCTGCTCGAAAAAATTATGCCTTCTCTCCATTTACCAGGTTCACTTATCAGTTGGCAATCCAAGAACTCTGGGTAAAGAGCCTTTTTTCTTGTTTCAATTCCTTGAATCATCAAAACCCCTATTCTTTTCCACTCATTCACATCTAGGTTCATCGAAAATCCCACCAAAACTCACTCCTAATCTCAAGCCTGGCAATCCCATTTCCAAAGATGGAATCTGTAACAGATCGGATGAACCAAGAAAAGTGCTCGACCTTATACACCTCGAGAATGACACAGAATCGTCCACAGAATGCCAAATTCAAATTCATGATGACTTTGCTGCTGATGTTGAGAAGGTATATAGAATACTGAGGAAATTCCATTCTCGAGTACCAAAATTGGAACTTGCTTTGCAGGAATCTGGTGTTCTTATGAGGTCTGGATTGACAGAAAGGGTGCTTAACCGCTGTGGTGATGCTGGGAATTTAGGCTACAGATTCTTCGTATGGGCATCAAAACAGCCTGGTTATAGGCATAGTTATGATGTTTATAAATCAATGATTAAGATTTTAGGGAAAATGAGGCAGTTTGGAGCTGTTTGGGCTCTTATCGAGGAGATGAGGAAAGAAAATCCCCAGCTTCTGTCTCCTGAGGTCTTTGTTATTTTGATGAGGAGATTTGCGTCTTCACGAATGGTGAAAAAGGCAATTGAAGTGTTGGATGAGATGCCGAAATATGGGTGAGCCAGATGAATACGTATTCGGATGCCTGTTGGATGCTTTGTGTAAGAATGGTAGTGTAAAGGAAGCTGCTTTGCTGTTTGAGGATATGAGAATAAGATTCAGGCCAACAATAAAACATTTCACGTCACTCTTGTATGGTTGGTGTAAAGAAGGAAAGTTGATGGAGGCAAAAGTCGTGTTGGTGAAAATGAGGGAAGCAGGTTTTGAGCCTGATATTGTGGTTTATAACAATTTGCTTAATGGATATTCAGTGGCCGGTAAAATGGTGGATGCTTTCCATCTTTTGCAAGAGATGAAAAGGACTGATTGTGAGCCAAATGCAACTTCATATACCATTATGATTCAGGCACTTTGTGCTCGAGAAAAGATGGAAGAGGATTAGAGTATTTATGGATATGGAGAGCAATGGGTGTGAAGCTGATATTGTTACATACACCACTTTGATCAGTGGGTTTTGTAAATCGGGTAAGATTGAGAAAGGATATGAGCTTTTAGATGGTGTGATACAGAAAGGGCATACTCCTAACCAGACAACTTATTTGTACTTCATGTTCGCTCATGAGAAGAAGGAAGAGCTGGAGGAGTGCCTAGATCTTATGAAAGAGATGAGGAAGATTAGTGTGTTGCCTGACTCAAGCATATACAACACAGTAATTCGACTGGCATGCAAATTGGGTGAGACTGAAGATGGTATGAGACTCATGAATGAGTTAGAAGCAACTGGCATCAGCCCAGGTGTTGACACCTTTGTCATCTTGGTTAATGGGCTTGTTGAGAATGGTTGCTTGGTAGAAGCTTGTGATTACTTCAATGAAATGGTAGGAAGAGGCCTTCTAGCTGCTCCCCAGTATGGAATTCTGAAGGACTTGTTGAATTCTCTTTTTAAGGGCAGATAAGCTTCAATTGGCTAAAGATGTCTGGAGTTGCATAATTGCTAAAGGATGTGAGCTTAATGTGTATGCATGGACAATCTGGATTCATGCTCTCTTCTCAAATGGGCATGTGAAGGCTGCTTGCTCTTACTGTTTGGATATGATGGATGCTGGGGTAATGCCTCAGCCAGATACATTTGCTAAGCTCATGCGAGGTCTACGGAAGCTGTACAATAGACAAATTGCTGCAGAGATTACAGAGAAGGTAAGGAAAATGGCGGCCGAGAGACAGATGACCTTCAAGATGTACAAAAGACGTGGTGAGAGAGACTTGAAAGAGAAAGCTAAAGCAAAGAAGGATGGGAGAAAGAGGAGAGCCCGCCGACGCCAGTGGGGAAGTAGAAATAGGAAGGCTGACATCTTTTGATTTGAGCAGAGGGTATTGCTGCAAACTGGATCATTTATAGCGGCACTGTCCATCATAGAAATGGGAGTTTGGTAAGTTCATTTGAAGTGCAAAAACATCTTTTTCTATGTTTTTAATCTGTTGATTAGTTTAATGATATTTTTCAACGAGATGTTTGATCCATATAGTTCACTTGTATTAAGGAATTCCTTTTTCCAGTACCTCCTATTTGACCATTCTTGTAATTCATTCAATGATTTGTTTGTGAATATTCTGTTTTGATTTGTTTGGGCATTTGATTGAGTCATCTCAAATTAGTTGTAGGAAATACATGATAGGTCTATAGGATGTAGTTAATAAGTGGAAGGTACAGGTTTAATGTAAATAACTTGGTCCTATTAACCACATTGGGCTAAGTCATAATTTTTATCTTCTGTAGCTTGAGTCTGGGTTTGATCATGAATTTTAATATGATATTGCTTATCGTGACTTTGCTGTCAGATTAGAAGTAAAATGGCTATGCCTCTAAATTAATCCAGATGGAGGACACGGCAAAGTGTGTTACTGTCTGCACACAAGGAAGTATCAAACAGGTAATGTGTGCCTTCTACCCAAATACATTTACTAGTTTTGTTGATAAAATCCGAAGGAAAATTATTTTAATTGCCTTTTTGCTAGATTAAGCCAAGAAACAATTGTTCCAATTTCCAGTAGATGTACAGATAAATGTTGAAGTTGCAGAAAAACCATTTGCCATAACTTCTAAGCCATATTTATGCAAAAGTTTGCCTGAACCTTTCTCCATCTGACAAAAAGTGAGACAATCTAAAAAAATTATATTCCAGTTATACTACTGTGGCTCTAGATTGGCATCATTTAAGAAAAGGAATACCCCATATGGCCAGGTCTATGTCATATATTCAGAAAGTTCATAACTATGATTTAGTAATAAGGCATTGCTAAAACCTTATATTAGTTCTTCCATCTTGATGTGTGCACTCCTCAATATATTTGTTTTATTAAGATAATCTGTCCAGTCAACAAAGACAAATGAATATACTGCATGAGTAATACAGAAGGAATTCATCTGTATACGATTGCAGGAATGCTGCATGCTCAATGACAATCTTGTCATTCTCAAGATGGCAAGAAGTTCATCTCCATCTGCAAGAGAAATGAAGTGGATCATTGTTCATTGGCTATGAATTTGGTTGAGCACTTCCATGCTCCAGCACTTGAATTCGGGGTTCGGATCTGCTCGTCTTCAACTTCTTGATTGATCGTTTGGTATTCCAGCCTTTCTGTTTGCTACCGCTTTAATCTGGGAACTGGATTTGCCACTCCTTGCCTCCCATTTCGAGGTATGTGATTCAAGTGATAATAATGTCTGTTCCACAAGAGTGGCACTTGTCATTTTAGTGCATTTTGATATGGGCTTTTGTGGGAAACTATGATGGAAAAAATGGACAGAGAAGGATCAAATTGTATCATGTTGATAATTACGGTAAAACCTGTGAATTTTTTTTTTTTTTGACTTCTTGGGTACTGAAGTGAAAGAGGTTTTGAGTTATAATATTTCTTTAATCCCTCCTTTTGATTGTAAGGACGTCCCTTAATATTACCTTCCTTCTGGAAAATTCATGTGATGTGGTGTTAGGATTTTCCTTTACTACTACTTCGGATTTTATTCTCTAATTCACAACTTCCTTTGACACAAGTCTTTTGTTTTCCCCTTAGCTCCGGCACATCTTACTTTGTGCTGGTACTTACAAAGGGATAAAAGCAGAAATAGTCCCCTAACTTTAGTCATTTTTCAATTTTAGTCCCTTAACTTTTAATAATTCTATTTTAGTCCTCTAACTTCCCAAAATCGCTCAATTTCGGTCCTCAAGATGGATTTAGGGACAATTTTACCCCTCTACTAGTTTAAAGCATTAATTTTAGTCCATTTTCAGTTTTATTGCAAAATTTTGTATTTTCGCCATAAACACAGTATATCGAGAATCCACTCGACAGTTCCCTTAAGATAACTGAATAGTTATTGGAACGACCGAGTCCTGCATCTCACGTACCGTTTATGTGTGAAAATTGGAATTGTTGTCATGCTCGCTAGAATGGTATCAGAGCCTAGGTTTATTGAAGAATATATATATTGCATATAATTATTATTTCCCACTAACGGAGGAGACTCTTTTAAGAGACCATGGAACCGAACGAAAGTTCGAGTTACAATGACAACAGGGAATATTTCCAGATTCTGGAAAAACAGAGAAAGGATGTCCTTCGGGAAATTCTGTACAAATGTAACCATGGTCCATACAAAGGTCCATGTAAAGCAGCTCCTCGGACTCCCGAGGAACCACAGAACGGGGATCCAATAGAGATAAACCCGGAGTTTGACCCAGAAGGACCTAGACATCTCCAAGTTCTACTGGAAGTACCAGGAAAAGTGGTAAAGCGTTTGCAGACCACTGAGATCAACGGACCAATTCCAGCCCGAAGGAACGGAAAGGTCAATCCTACTACCAAT
>JACGWL010000529.1:0-52696 GCA_034509725.1 Sesamum angolense
ATTCATATTGATTAACGTATTAAATTTGAATGTGGGTGATAGAATTCGTTGTGATTACACTAATCTTTTATTTTATAATGTTATTGTATTTGATTTGGCACATTATAAAAAAATATAATATTAGTAATAAGATATCAAGAATAATTTTAAAATTATCATAATTAGTGACACACAATACAACTAAATAAGTACAATAATTGATTATTGTAATCATGCTTTACTTAACTTAAAGTTTTTTTTTTTTCTCGTGCACTTATCTTACAATTTGAATTATTTTACAAACTCAAAATTAAGTAATAAATTACCACAATAAATACAGAGAAAACTTTAACATATTTTAGTAATTAATATTAATGTTTTAGATAAAAAAAAAGTAATTATATATCTATGTTTTAAATATATTTTTTTAGGACAGCATTTGTTTCTTAGTATTTTTTCCTAAAAGTGCTTGAATTTTCATTAAGCATACATACATATATATATTTATTGTCTATTTTTTTCCAAAAGTATACATGACTTGTTAGCATTTATATTTCTTGCGCATCTATTAAATTCATTAATTTTGTTTTCACTTTTAATTTAAATTTTCACTCATTAAAAGTTCATTTTATTATAAAATATTTTGGTGATGATTTAATATACAAACACTAAATATATTGAGAATAATAAAATTATTCAAGGCATGAGGGATAATTTTGTTCAATTCAGGGATAAAAATTTAATATAGTTTCTAAAAGTTTATGTACATGAAAACGAGCGCATAAACTAGCACAAGAAAAAAAAATGATTTGGCACTATGGCCAATTACTATAGTCAAAAGAAGAAAATCGTGGCAAATACGAATTAACCATGGCTTTACAATAGACATCAGCTGTTGCTTCTGCAGGTGTGGCTAAAACCATGACAAATGTTATGGCTATGGCTAGACACCATGACGAATATGGATTAATGTGGTAAATATTTAATTTTTTGCTTTGGTTTTATTTAACCGTGGTTAATAATAGTGATTTAACACGATTTTTAGCTACGTTTATAGTGTAGCGAATACTCAATTTTTTTATAGCGTAGGTTAGAAAAAGGAAACTCATAGCTAATACCAAATAAGAACAATACAAACTCCTTACCTTTATAGTGGCATATCAGATCATAATCTCCTCGTGCATACTGCATTGTGTATCTGTAAAGAAAAAATTGTGTAATTTATCAATAAATTAACTTGATAAATAATATATTCTTAAAAACTTAATTAGAGTACTGGAAGAACCAACCCTCCAATTTGGCCTTCAACAAACCAAGGTCTCCAATCACTTTTAATCGGTACATTGAGTGATTCTATCCATTTTTGTGGATGTGTGAGGAGCCATCATATCATGATCACCGCTGTCAAGTTATAAATAAGCATTAAGCATTAAGAATAAAATTATTGTAATAATTATATTTATAGGAATTAGAAATGTATAAGAAACCTATAAATAATATCTATTTACCTGAAAATCAAAATTCGAGCACTTCTATTTGTGAACTTCTGGTGATAGCCTATAGTACTTGCAACATTTTTTATGTAAGGAATAATTCCACAGGGACCGGGTTTACTACGAGAAAGGCTCATGTTGCATCTTGTCCAGGGAATTATTGGTCCCTGTTGAATAATTATATCAATTTATTTCGTCGAAATATTGAGGATAGACTTATAATGCACTTAATTGACTAATATACCTCGCGAACAATAAGAGCCTTCTGAACGGACTTATCATTCGCCCATGTATGGGCAAGCCAAACATTATCTTCCTGCATGACATAAAAAACAAATATCACTTGAAAAAAAAACAAAAAATGTAAAAGCATACAAGAAAAAATCTTTGACAAAAAGTGAGTGTCAGACAGAAAGAGAGGAATATACTCGACACCATTCTTTTTTTCTATGAGCAGCAACCGATTGTAAAATTTTTATAGAATTTTCTTCAAAAGAAGACATAAAAAACGACAAGGCATCTTGTTTCTTTGCCCATAGAGATGCTGGACACCATGGTTCTGAGATATGGGCCTTGGCGATTCTCTCAAGACACTACATGCATATAAAATTAATACAACATGGTTAGTTCTAAAGCATATAACTGGTACTGATAGGTCACTGAAAAAAAAAAAAAAAAAGAATATTAGCTAAAAAATCAAGTGACGATATTAAAATTGTCACTAATTATGTTTATTGAGTGCCAAATTTTTTTATTTTTTCATAATAATTTTTCATTATTTTACTAATGACAACATATAAGCAAATGTTATCACTAAAGTATAATAGTGAGAACAGAATCGAGCATAAATTGTGATTATAAATAATTAGTGATACATATATAATAACAATGCATGTAATGACAACAAATAAATTGTCATTATATTTGTGTTGTCCCTATGTTATTATTAGATACGCACGTGTCACTAATTATCTAGAGTGTCAACTTAATTACAGTTCTCGTCTCTAATAATTACATTGTGATGAGATTAAAATTATTTCACTTAAGATATATCTTTAGTAACAACTTTAACTTTGTCAGCTAATATTTGGTCATTATATAATATTGTTTGCCATTGCAGCAAGTGATTAGAAAAGCGGATTAAAGTTCTCCATGCTTACCTGGTTTATCTTTTCCAAAGCATTTCGACATAAATCATTATCTGGATCAACGTCACATAGTTCCCACGACAATTAACTTTTGCCGACTGAAAAAACAAAAAAAAACATAAAAATTGTTATAGAAAAGTCATAAATTAACTTAAAGAATTTCCTTCTTATTTCCTAATTTTGCTATTGTTACACTATCCTGAAAGAGGTCAGACCTACAAAAAATGTTGCTTGTCAAAATAATATAAGAGTAGGAGAAATGAGATTGCCTGATATAATTTATCTGACAGGAGTCCCATTCGGTGAGCATATGGAATTCTTTCATTATAGTCTGCAAACAAATCTGTAATCGGATTTCCTAGTCCATAACCCTGCTCCCAATTCCAAGAAGATATGTAAAAGAAAATGAGTGATTTCATAAAGTCAAGTAATTTCAATTAAACAAAAATATCCACAGAAACTAAAGTTTTTCAGGTTCTTCGCAGACTTTACTTTCATATTTAACACTGGTTTATCCCTCGCTTCAGCACCTGTCGAAAAAATAAGAGATTACATCAGCACAAATTTTAATAAATGTTCTTTTTTTTACGCACATAAATATGTATTTTCTGTTTTATCTTCTCTCTTATTTTGTATAATATGAAACTGTATAATACCATTATAAATTTCACTGACAACAAGGGGAATCATGATGCCAGCATAAGATTCACCGAAAATGTAGAGTGGATTCTCCAGATATTGGGGTGATTTATAAGCCACTGCAAGTCAACAATGAAGCAATCTTAGTATATGAAAGATGGATTATTATCATATCGTATTCAATTTAAATAAATATTATTTTGCATTATTTTTTCACCTTTCTAAGGAAGTCATAAATCTGTCTTGCTGATATCGTGTCATTTGTGAGGGAACTCTCCAAAGTTTTTGCATAAGAATATCCAGTACCGGCAGGTTGATCAATAAATAGAATGTTGGCAGCCTATATATTTATAATGTACACAAGTCATATTATAGTACTAGAAAAAATATGATTTTTTGTTGCGGTTAAGTATTATAACCAAGATATAAAATCATGGCAAATATAAATCAAATACGGGTTTGTTATTTCTGCAAGTGTGGTCAAAACATTAGTGTTAAAAATGGTAAATGTTTGGCTATGGCTAAAAATTATGGTGAATATTGATTAATCGTGGTAAAAATTCAAGTTTTTTATATTAATTTTGTAATAGTGGTTAATAATATTGATTTACCATGATTTTTAAGTCGTAGTCATTTATAGTGTAACGAAGATTTAATTTTGGGTAAAATTTTTTCATCGAAACTTTTTTTAAACTTTGGCATCTATTTTTTTTTTTTTTTTTTGTTAACTTACCATTTGAACTTTACGAAATTTTACACTTTACCATTTATAACTATTTTTTACCAAGTTTTTTGTTAAAAAAACATCATATGCAATGCACATGTGATATTTAAAGGTCATTTGATGTGATATTTTTCACATATGCACAGCATGTGATGTTTTTTCGATAAAAAATCACCAAAAAGACGATCATATATGGTAAAGTGCAAATTTCGCAAAGTTGAGATGACAAGTTGACATAAAAAAAAAAGTTTAGATGCTAAAGTGTAAAAACAGACATAGTTCGAATGGCAAAATATAATTTATCCTTTAATTTTTTGTATAGTGAGTGTACAAACCTCTCATATCTAACAGAAAACTCAAAATAACATCCTCTTCATAGTTATTCCTTTAGTGATTATTATTACTACATGAAGAAATAGAAAGTGTTGTACCTTTGTCCAACCATATTCATTTAACTTCAACGCTGTTGGACCCCCTTTGCAATTGGCATAGTCGATAATAAAGGTACCTACACCAGAATATGAATATGGTGTCGAAGAGTTTTCATATAACAAGTATATATTAGCTCGATTCAATATAAACCAATCAATCGTAAATTTTGGATTTGAATCTTTATATTCATATACTTTTATATGTATCCATGAAATAAATATAAAAGCACTCTATCCACTACAAGAAAAATGTAGTTTAGATATAAAAAATAATTATAACGAATGCTAAAATTATCACAAAAAATAACTTTCTTGTAAAATAAAATTAGTAATTATTGCAATAAAATTAAATTTATGTAACAATTGTATTAATTTGTTATAATATATATGCTTGACGATATTTAAACATGTTGTGTGAAAGATATAAATGAGTGTAATTAATGCATCTTGTGTTGCGTATCTTTTGTTCAAAAATATGTAGGGATTCATCAAAATTTAGGCACATGCAATATTTTCTAAGTATTATATTGCAATAATGATAATCATACTACAAGAATATTATTCAATTAATAAAAAGAAAATTAACCGTCGAAATAATTTAGTAAGTAAAACTCTCGTTGCTAATCTATATTATCCAATACAGAAAATTTACTTGCCATTGAATATAACAAGAGACATTAAATTGCTATGAATATAATCATGAACTGTTTAAGAAATATGTTAAAATAATGTGGATTATCAACGAAAATTTCAAATTACATGATTTCGTTAATAGTACATAATACTTAAAGATTTTTGTACCCATTTCCAATAAAATGGTGGAAAGACCGGAACAACCAGGTCCACCGGTCATCCAGAGTACGAGAGGATCCTCTTCTGGATTGCTTTCCGACTCAAAGAATAAGTAGAAAAGTTGTGCGCCCTCATTTTCCCCCACGCCAATATACCTAATTTTCCGATAATATTAAGCATTGAAACTAATTAATTATAATGTATATAGTCATGCAAGATGTCAAAGAACGGGATAAAAACGAGAAAAAATTATAATTTTCGTCCTGTAACTTAGATGCTGACAAATAACGATAAAAACAAGACAAAAATATCGAAAAATTACCCTTTCAAGTTTGTTGGGGAGTTTATCGGGCAAACCGGGCAGAGTTTCGACCAGATGCTGTGGCAAAACTGTGCTGCTAGAACAAGAATTATCAGCAGAAATACTGCTACTTTCATGGAGACTGCAGACTCCATAATCATGTGAAGGACTGCACTGTTGGTGAAAGAATGTGAACTTCTCTTCAGCATTTATATTATTACGCAGTCTTCCATATTTGCATGTGCCCTTATAATAGATAGGGCTAAATATATGCACTTTACGATGTAACCTTTTGATGTCTCGTTTAGCCTCCCAAATTCGTAATTATAATACTTAATTCTTTTGAACTTATTGTTTGGACAAAATTGCCCTTGTTAATATATATATATATATATATATATATATATATATATTTAAAGCACAAGTATTTATAAAATTTTTCATTTTAAGTTCAATGTAAATATTGTTTAAGTAAATAAATATTGTAATTTTAATAAAAAAATTAATTAGCAGTTAGGTAATTTAAATTTCAAAGAATTAGTAATTAAGTAATATATGATAAGTAAAACAATTACAACAAAAAATTTCGAAAGTAAAAAGATATTATTAAGTTTTGAAACTTAAATTATCAACTATTCAATCAAAATAGTTTTAAATAAAAATGAATAATTACATATCTCATTTTCAAATATATATATATATATATATATATATCTTTTACAAAAGTTAGGACAAAATCCTATTTGTTCGTAGTTTTTTTTTATTTGAAAAATGTGCAACTTTTCTCTAATTGTAATTATAAGTTAATTGAATATTTTGTCTATTTGTCAAGAAAATCCAAATGTCATTTGATTAGTTATTTTTTTTTTGAGGTAAGAGCGATGAACTATAATTAATTGAAATAAATTAATTACAAGTACAATCATTTCTGTCGACATCAATATTTAACAAAAAACTATTACAATAATCATATCATCCTCAATAATACATACTATTACAGTAGACAATAACTTTACTATGCAGTATATCAACTTCTAATATACAACAGACAACATTTCACACATAACCACTAAGATCATAAGACCTCATTTTGATCAATTGAGCTAGGTTTCATAGATAATTTGATTAATTAGTTAACAACTTTCTTTTTATTTTAAATGATTAAAAATATTTCCATGATTAGTATTTATTTTGTATATATCAATTTTCTATATTTCAATGAAGAACATTTTTTCTTCTAGGTTAAAAAACAAAAAGTGATATTAAATGAAAAATATTTAAAATATATTAGCAACATATATAAATAAATACGATATGCATATGGGATATTTTTATCTCAATAATTAAATCGAAGGAGATAAATGTAAACATATTTTAATCCCAAATTATTACTTTCTTGGGATTTGTCAAAAGAAGTTTTTTTTTTTTTTTGATTTGGTATTTGTCAAAAGAAGTTGCGGCACTAAGAAGAAATGAGCACATGAATGTGGAGAAGAGGTAGCTGCACCAACCAACGTTTTGCTATTCGTCTTGACTTTTGTGGTTTAGATGGCTAAGTATTTTTCTTGTTTCTGTTCTTTCCTCATGCAGTTTTTATCTCTCCAACTTTGTATTATCTTCTTGATCAATATTTTCTATAAATCAAAATCTTTATATTAACTTATTATATTATATATATGGCTTAATTGTATTTATTGTCCCGTATATTAAGGAGGTGGCGAAACAAGAACCCTAAATATAGGGGTGGCAAAAAGTACCCCTTAGTTAATTTTTTTTTTTTTTTTTTTGCAATTGTAGGACTCTGGTTATCAAATTTTTAAAAGTCGTCGGAATTTGCTGATGTGGACAATATTAGGGCTATTTTTTGGGGGCTTTTGCTCACTGGGTATTTTTTTTATGTGCCACATAAACACTTACATAAAAAAAGTAAAATTATATAACATTAATATGAAATTTTGTATTATGTGTATAATTATAAAAATAAAATTATTATTTTTTATATATGATATAAATTAAAATAAAGAATTAAACACCCTCCTCCCACCCCCCTCCCCCTGGCTCCGATGCCACCACCGTCGCCGCGCAGATGGGGACAATGGCAACCCCAGTAGAGAGGGGCGACGGCGTCGCCTCCCCTCTCGCCAGCCCCAGGAGAGGGAGGCAACACAGTGTCGCCCCCATTCTGGCTGACAGTGAGCGGACAATTGGGCAATCACCGTTGCCCAGATGTGCATTGGGCGATGGGTGTCGCCCAAGCTATTGGCGCCTCGGCCCCCTTTGGGGCGGCAACGTGGAAGCATGGATTGGGGGGCGAGTGCGGCGGCGAGGGTAGGGGTGAGGGTGTTTGCTGGGGGGGGGGGGGGTGGTATAAGGGGTGTAAGTTTTTTTAATTAATTTAAATTATATAAATAATAATTTTTATTTTTATTATCTAAAATTATCTATAATATTATAATCTATTTTTTATAATTTGAAGTATTTCTATTTTATGTATATATATTTTAAAAAAATTATAGAGTGTGTAGAATTATTTATACATATTCAGAGACACCCTGCCACTATAGCTAGTATATGATACAAATTCAATTTTTTTTATGCATTTTGACGTTCATGTTTTCCATGTAATCGCTTATGTGGCAAAGGAAAAATAAAACAAAATCCAATCAGTAAAAATTTAAATAGAAAGGTGTTTTATTTTTTTCCACATCACTGCATAGCTGGAAGAGGTTTTTTTCCACTTGAATGTTTAGGTAGTAGTTGATCTTAAAAAAAAAAAAAGACCTTCAGTCAGCAAAAGCCCCAAAAAAGTAGCCCTAATTTTGTCCACATAAGCAAATTCCAATGACTTTTAAAAATTCGATGGCCGAAGTCCTACAATTGCAATAATAATAATAATAATAATAATAATAATAATAATAATAATAATAATAATAATAATAATTTACGGGGTACTTTTTGCCACCCCTATATTTAGGGTCCTTGTTTTGATACCCCTAATATACCGGGCAGTAAATGCAATTAAACCTTATATATATATATATGATTGTAAGCGATAATTTTATCGTATTTGAAAAAATCAAAACACAAATAATTATCACAATTAAAACATCAATGTAAGTACAATCTCTATTTTATCCCTTAATTCTTCCCTCCAAAAGTAGTATTTGTAAAACTCGACAAATGCAAAGGGTAATCTTTACGTAGATCTCATTTGAACTTGAATTTGAATGTTCTTGAGCTTTAAAGAACTGCGTAGAGAGAATTATTTGTCTTCTTCCTTTGCTTTGCTCTTCGTTCTCGAGCTCTGTGTATTTTGAATGAGGTCCAAGTACACCTTTATATAAGCCTCAAAGAAGTAGAGTTGTGATACACCTGAACACCTTTTATATTATCTCTTTATAATTTAATTTAAATAGATAAATATATCATATATTTGAAATGATATGATTTGTCAACTCGACATAGTCTGTTTAATATTTGCATATTTCAAATAGATAAATATCACATATATTTATCTTAATTTGATTGGAGCGTACATGTAGTTGTTCCATGTGGTGCCATCTGATTGGGTAGAATTTTTTACTGTGAAGCATTATCCAATTGACCAAAATACTTCAATTTGACACATATTGTCCGCTTATTTGATGATAAAACATATATTTATATCAATTAAATGGACTATTTACACTTGAAATTAATTTAGTAAATTTCAAGACATAAATAAAAAAAAATATATTAATAATTATATATTATTTTACATTTATCATCATTCAATTGGGCCTAAAATTTGCCTTGGTCCTTTTTTGGCCAATTTGACTAGAAATTATAATTTACTTGCAATTTTAGTCCTATAAATAATTTATGAAGTACCCAAAATGATAACTCTCCCAAATTATAGGACTAAAAACCAACGCTCACTAAGTTTGCAATTTAATTGGGTCATGTGCAAGTCACATGCGATTTTCCAGCCAAATTGACCAAAAAAAAAAATGAAATTGTAAAATTTTTTAAATTACAGGACTAAAATTGCATTTTTTTCTTTTTTAGTCTATAAAATTAAATAATATAATTTATGTAAATGCTTTATTTTTAGTAATTTTTAGAATGATATACATGTATAGAATGTGCCCCACATACTAATTTCAAATTATTATTATAATGTCAAAATGTGTAAGAAATCAAGGCAAACTACGATAACTAATCTATACTATATAAAAGAAAAAGTCTTTTTATCTCACAAATGGCAGTTATGATATCGCAACATCAATTTTATTGTTATTTATACTAATATAAAAAATAAAACTCATTTTTCACTCACAAATGACGGTTATTTACACCGTGACGCCAATTTTTTAAATTATAAAAAATGTCCTTATGTATTTTGAACTACTTTTATACATCTATACTATATAAAAAGAAAAGGTCTTTTATTTCACAAACGTCAGTTATGACACCGCAATACCAATATTATCGTTATGTCAATTATACCCCTAAGTTGATTTTCTTTTTACTTTGTTGCTTTCCTTCTTTTTTTTTTCTTTTTAGAAATATGGTATATTTGTTTATATATTTTTTTTATTCAAAATATAGTTTAAAACGTAACATATTATTTATTACATGCACGTAGAAACGGCGTGCCACTGCGGCTAGTACCAATAATATCCCTAAGTTTTTTTTTTTTCTTTTTTTGGTTGGTTTCTTTCTTTCTTTCTATTTTTTTATTAGAAATATGATGTATTGATTTATATATATATTTTTTATTCATAATATATTTTAAAACGTAAAATATTATTTATCTACACTCTATAAAAGGTCTTTTTATCTCACAACAATGTTATTGTTATCCAATAATCTCCCTAAGTTAGTTTTTTTTTTCTTTTTTTGGTTGCTTTCTTTCTTTCTTTCTATTTTATTTTTTAGAAATATGATGTATTGATTTATATATATTTTTTCTTATTCATAATATATTTTAAAATGTAAAATATTATTTATTATATGCACGTCGGAATTGCGCCCCACTGCAGCTAGTATAAAAAGAAAAGACCCTCTACACTCACAAACGGCCATTAGACACCGCATCACTAATTTTTTATATACTATATAAAAAGAAAATGTCTTTTTATCTCACAAATGGCCGTTATGATACCGCAACACTAATTTTATTGTTATACCAATAATATCCCTAAGTTAGTTTTTTTTTTTTTTTTGCTGCTTGCTTTCTTTCTTTCTATTTTTATTTTTTAGAAATATGATGTATTGATTTATATATATTTTTTCTTATTCATATATATTTTAAATGTAAAATATTTATTATTATATGCACGCCGGAAACTACAGCCATTTAGACACCACATCACTAACTTTTTGAGAAGCAAAAAATGCCCTTCACTACAAAAAATGAGTTAATAGTACGAAAAACTTTGATGCTAAGATTAGCACCGAACTAATTAATAAGTAAAATTTTTGTTACTAATCTAACATTACTTAATATATTTTTAAAAAATCCGTTGCTAAACTTTAGCTAGATAAATTTTCCTTACTAAATTTGCTAGCAAGTAAATTTTCGTTGCTAAATTATTAGTAAGAAAATTTCTTGTATTAAATAATGTACTTGCTAATTAGCTCGACGCTAATTTTTTTCATTTGCTGTTGATCAATTTTTTTATATTGCTTTAACTGATAAGATAAATGACTTATTTAACTTTTTAATAAATTGATCATTTTCTTTTTTCTTTCTTTTTTCCCATTTTAATGTAATAAATTAGTTTATATATGTTATTTTTATTTATAACATATTTAATTTTGTTAAAAATTATTTATTATAAGTATCAAACAAAAATAGCCTGCTACAATAGCTAGTAATAATATTACTCGTGTGCATGTGCGATGTTTAATATCTGTCATTTCATTTGTCAATGTAAGTGAGATTTACGAAAGGTAAAAGTCTTCTTTTGTAATTTAATAATATTGTATAATAAAGAGTAAATTTCTTTCACATGCCTAATTTGTTTATTATTTAATAAGATTGTATTGATAGTATATGAATAATAATTATGTCCAAAATTATTATATACGACTACGAAAAAAGAGCAAAGTTGACCCCATAATAAATTATGTGAAAGTATAATTAGATTATCTTTTGAATCAGATCAATAATATAGAATTAATAATGCATCAATATCAATAAAATTTAAAAAAGCTTTAGAATCATCAAAATAAGAATAAATATACATCCAATAAAATTAAGTTTTTATTAATTTTTAACTTTGAGTTACTTTTTTAATTTTGGCAAGCAACATATATTATTTTAATAAAATAATATATCTGCACTACTACCTATGTGACAAATTTGTATATCCATATTACATCTTTTTATTATTTAATGCTACTTTACAAAATAATTTTCAATCATAAAAAAACAATATGCTATATTACTTTTAACCAATTATTTCTAAAAGATTTTTTTTATAAAACTTAACAGAGAACTTATTATCGAAGATGTACAAATATAATATAATCCCTATATTGATCGACTTTTAACATCCAACTTTTGAGTATTCAGTCAAAACTATGTGATTAATTTAACTTAACACCAAAGTGAAAGAAAATTGTGAGATAAATTGCAAAATATTTAATTAAAGTTATCGATATTCATGTAAAAATTAAATAAACTTAAGA
This sequence comes from Sesamum angolense, assembly GCA_034509725.1. Classification (NCBI taxonomy): domain Eukaryota; kingdom Viridiplantae; phylum Streptophyta; class Magnoliopsida; order Lamiales; family Pedaliaceae; genus Sesamum; species Sesamum angolense. The sequence goes on from JACGWL010000529.1 coordinate 12,186, forward strand.
TAAATGATATTGATAAATGTAAATAAAAGTTAATTAATTATACTTTTTAAATTCGATAATAAAGCTAAGTTATCTATGCATTTAAGAAAAAAATAGAAATCATAATTCAACAAAAAATAATTAAATTATAATAAAAAATTTATGTATAAAGCACAGCAAATAAAATAACTGATAATATAAATATTAGAAAGCAACATCATTTTTTCCCATACCTTACATTATCATAGTCTTCCTTGTTCATATATATTTGACCTATTTGTTCCTAAGACATAATTATTGGCATAATTCCAATCCACCTGGAAAAGCTTTAAATGAAATAATCTACATACATAAAACATAAAACTTAATATAGTCACATTGATATAGAGACTTATCAAATTTAGAATTTGAAAATTAAGAAAGTAAAATATTTTAATGATTTTTTTTTAGAAAAATAGATAATTCTTATTTATTGTTCATACAATAGGCACTCAAATAATAAAGAATTTATAAAAGAATTTGTAGTATCTTGACGTTCAATCAGATTTAAAAATGACAGTTCAAAACCAAATTGGCAAAGCAAACACGTTTGAGCAAACAAATAAACACTTAGATATGCTATTTTACTGAAATGAAAAAAGAAAATTTACCAACCGAATCACTTAATTACTTCTGTTTGCCTTGAAGAATTATACGTCCACTTTTTTTTGTGCACTAGGTACTACGCAACCTCTTCCAAGATAAGATAGTTAAGTTCTATCGATATTGCACTATACCGAAAACACCTCGAAAAATATTCAATAATCTTAAAAACTTGAGCTAGAAGCTTGGGTGAGCTCAAGAGCAAATCGAGAGAGGAAGAGATGATTGTTGTTGATGATGTGTTTGAAATGTTTCTTGGCCCTTTTGCTTGAGCTATCCCTTTTAGAAATTTTAGTATTGTAGGAACTTTCTGTCCTGATTGAAGCAATCTCTTGCTTGTAGTTTATTTAGAAAGGGCTTCCTTTCTTTTTTTTTTGACACTTTATATTCAAAGTTGGATGTTAGGTGATAACCGTTTATAACCAAAGGCTTCATGCAGTTGTCGTGTTATTGGTTGGTAAAGCATGAGCCAACAACAATAAATGCCAGAATTAATTCGGTCATAAAACATCAATTGAAATAGTAAAAATCGATCAGAAACCACCAACGATTTTTCATGTGCCATATATTAGCAATTTTAGATTAATATTGGATAAATTCAAATAATGTTTACTTCAAACAGATATACAATGAGACTGAAACATTTACTCTAGTCTCCATAACACTTCAAATATCACTAGGATATTGAACTTAATATAAGGAATTTATGTTATACATAATCTTCCAATGTCAGACACAATGAGTATACAACACTCACCCCACGTACCCGTTATATACATATCTAATGCCATTCTTTCCCCAACATATTTCTATGTGGAACACAACACTTCTCCTCAATTTTAACTCTATCTAATCTCTAGATTTAAAAATGTAATTGATCCATATTTTAGATCACTTTGTTATTACAAATTAGCAACTAATTATGTCAATTACAACTGATTAGTGCTAATTATATGATTTATTTTACTATTGATACTCCTATTTCTTGTGATATGATGCTTGTTCTTGGGTGTATTTATGACAATTAGGAGCATTTAGGAAAAGAACGAGAGTGGCAAGAATAGAGCTAAAATATGGAAAAAAAAGGAATGTTTCAGCAGCAGGAATGCCGAGATAACCCGTGACCCATGGATTATCAAACATCCGCAAGACAGAGACTGGCTTCACTCTAACCCATGCCCACGGATTAGGTGGACAAGGCGCAAAAATTGAAGATTCCAAAAGGTGGAATACTATATGGTACTTGTTTTGGAGCTATTGAGTTACTATATAAAGTATTGGTAGGAAGGTTGGTAGGAATAGAATGCAAAAAGGAAATAAAAGAAAGGTCAAATTTGCTACCATGTTGGGAGGTTAGCATAAAAGGAGGAAGAGAGGAACAAGAAAAGGAATCTTTTGCTGGAGATTCTGAAGAACACGTGCAGAGAAGACGAGAGGACAATTGGAGGAAGAAGATCTGGCACCGGAGTGACAGACCGATCACGCCCAACCTTCGACTTCATGAGTTTTTCTTTATTTTCTTCTTTCATGCTTACTTTAGATAGGATGAACTAATTTACCTTTATGTTGAGGCTTTTGTGAAACTTAATTGAGACAATGATCTAAGTATTTTTATCCGATTAATCTACAATGTTGTTTTTCATATATCTGTAATTTATCGTACTTGTTCTTATAATTTGAGGGCTTAATCATCTCTTGAATTTACTGAATTATGTTGATGAACTGAGAATGGGATTTGGCATAGTGGATATGGTAAATTGTGGTGTGAATTGAATGACATGTTGACACGTATGTACATGATTCATCTGGTTGCATAGGTTATTCGCATATCTTAATGCATTATTGTCACGAGTCTTAAATTAGAGAGATCCACTATTTTCTTAACAATAATAGGTTCGGTATACTCGAGAGAGACTATATTGAATTAACTTGGGAAGAACCTCAGTGTATAAAAAATATTTGCTTGTTGGATTAATCTGTTTAAATTTCATTTTCATTGGATCAATTAGGTGGATCAATTGGCTTGGCATCTTTCTCATTATTAAATCTTCTCAAACTTTTGTCTATTTCTTTCTTATTAGTAGTTAGTTTTGTAGTCATAATTCACCACGTAATTCTTGATCATCCAAATAATCGTTGATTAGTCATAATTTTGGTACTTATTTCACTTAAATCCTCGTGGGATCGATATTTATTATACTACTTGATAGCTAGTGCACTTACTAGTAAACCATACATATTTTGGCAATCAACAACAATCCCCCACAAATTCATAAATTTGAACTCAAACTTCTGTAACTTGCTTTCAACAATGGTACCTTTCTGTTTGAACCACTGTCTAAGTTATTTAATATCAGTTGTCAAATGTCACTAAGTCTTCAATTTGAGCTCGTGGTTGTAACAATGCTTATCAGTAACAAGAAGCCACCGGCTTTGTGTTGATCTTCAAGGTTGACACTATAGGCTATGTGTCCAGATCCTGTTCATGAATGCTTTCAAGAGTAACCCAATTCCTTAGTTACGGCCAAGCAACTACATTCACGTAGTTAGGCATCTCCAGGGATGCACTAATAGCATCTAGTCTAAAAGACTTGACCCCATTCAAAAACAAACTCTTACTATACTTGTAGTATTAACACTTTTAGAGTTACAGGGAATAGACTCTAGATACTAAGTATCAGTCTATACTGGTGCCCTGACATACCCTACGACTTGTTAATACCATATTAAACCTTCTTTGTGGGATATCCAGTTTTAAAGTTGTGTTGTTATCACAGATATGTCATTTATGGGTTTTTCAGTCCATCCCCAGTCTAGAAATTTGTACTAGTGATAGATCTAATACTTTCGTCAAAGGATCAACCACATTGTCCTTTGTTCACACAAAGTCAATGCCAATAACACTGTTCGACACTAATTCTTTTAAACACTTAAGTCTAATTTGGAAGTGTCTTTTGATTTTTGATTGTATTTAGAACTCCATACCTTTTCAATTATGGTTTGACTATCACAATAAACAATAATAGGTGGAAAAGGTTGGCTTACAATGGGAAGTTGTAATAACAATCCATACAACCATTTAGCCTCAGTTCCTGTCATATCCAACTAACATAACTTGACTTTAAAAGTAGACCGGGTTATCAAAGTCTATTTTGCAGATTTCCAGGAGACGACACGCCCGGAGTGTTTGATAATCCATTTAACATCACTATATCCCTCAAGAACTGTAGGGGATCTGCCATAATGTATGGTTAGTGATATTGTGCTCTTAAGATATCTTAGTACCCTATCCAAAGCTCCCTTATGGGTTCTGTTGGGACAACTAGTGTATCTAGCCAACTTTGAGACAAAAAATAAAATATGTGGCCTCGTGACATTTGTTGAATATTACAGACTCCCAATAATTTGAGAAAACCTTAGTTGTGCTACTGATACACCATTTACATTTTCGAATAAAGCCACAAAAGGATCATATGGAGTCTTTGCAATTCTATAATTCTGATAGCCAAATTTCTCAATTATCTTGTCAACATAATGTGATTGAGAAATAGCTATCTCATCAGTTGAACGAATCAACTTGATGTTCAGAATTACATTAGCCTCACCATATCCTTCATTTCAAACTTATTTTTAAAAAATGACTTGATTTTGGTGATAATATCTAAATTGAATGCTCAACATACAGACACAATGATAATTTTATCCTTTTAACCTTACAGTAAACACACATTATTCTCATTAACCATGAGACCAACAAGAATAGATTTATCAAACTTTCCTTGCCTTTGTTTGGGTTCTTGTTTAAATCTATAGAGAGACTTAACAAATTACAAATTTTTTGCTCATTACCATGAGCTACAAATCCCTCAGGCTGATCCATGTATATTTCTTCCTTGAGTTCACCATACAAGAAGGGTATTTTTACATCCATTTGGTGAATCAGAAGATTATACACCTAAGCAAGTTATAAAGCATAGGGATTGTAGTCAATCAAGCTACCGAAAAATAGGTAACCAAATAATCTATTCCCTTCTTTTGTTTAAACCCTTGGCCACCAACCTAAATTAAAACTTATCGACTGCCCCATCAAGTTTCAGTTTCTTCTTAAATATCTACCTACACTCAATTGTAGTACACCCCGAAGGGAGATCAACTAACACCCATGTCCGGTTAGAGACAATGGAGTCCATCTCACTTTTGACAGCTTCCTTCCAATGCTTGACTTCGAAAGAAGCCATAGCATTTTTTAAGGTTACTGGAATGTCCTCGAAATTATAAGTGAAAAATTCACTTCCAAAATCCTTGGAATCTTACCTCTCATACTTCGTCTAGGTCCATCTGACTCCTCATGAGTCGGACTACCACTACTATGGTTAAATGGAACAATATATACAACTGATAAATTTAATGATTGAAGAGAAAACAAAAATTATAGAAAAAAAAGTGAAAATACAAAAATCAAGAAAAGTTGAAACTATGCAATAAATAGAATGAATAATTGCCTAAAATAAAATTAATAATTACAAATTAAAGTAAAGAATATAACGAAGAGAAGAAAAGAGCATATGTGATTAGAACATTATTGACATCAATATGGTGCATGTGTTCTTTTTCAATATGATTGAGAATTAGGAGTTATATTTTAGTAGCAATATAATTGAACTAAAGTATTGAATAAATGCAAAAAAAAAAAAAAAAAAAAAATGCACGTAAGAGAGAGAGACAAAGGTGAGACTTTATATCTTTCAATTTTATATATTTATTTCACAAATGTAATTAATGTCTCAAACTAAAAATTCGTTTTGTCAACATCAAAATATTATATTATCGAAAAATAAACTATAGCAGTATATTTCTGCCAAAAATAGTGAAATAATAGTTTGAGTATATGATTAAACTATCTATAGTTATCCATTTCTAGTGGAATAAAATTGTCTTAGAAATAAAAATTAAATTAATTTTTAAGAGAATTTATATAATCAAGTAGAGAGAAGAGACCCCATCTGTGGGTAGTGAATATATAGTACTTGGCCTCCCTTTTATTGTGCAAATAATTTCATCTTTACTTGTTCTGGTCTTTCCCCACCAAAGTTGGGGATGAGACGATTATTTTTTATTCATGTGGATGTTGAATTTTTTCTTTTCTCATCCCCTAACCAACTTTTAGACCAAGGGATGTACTGCAATTATCTCTGTTTTCTTGATCTCTGTATGATACTTGCCGCCTATTTATGTTATCTTGTTTGCATGCTTATTTGGGTTTGAAATTGGCGATTTGATATTTGTCTCCTGGTTAGAAGAGTTTTGTTTTTTCTTGGAGAGGGTGATGGTTTCTTTCTTGGAACCTCTTCTTCCTTCCTCCTCTCTTAATTTTTTTCTCACAAAGGAAAGTTAATTTCATATCACCTTGTTAATTATAAACTTTTATTCATAAGAAAAGACATATCAAGGTTTTTTTATCGGAGAGCAGGGTCCTTGGTTGCGAATGCTTGTGTCTTTTTCTACAGGGCTTACAACCAAATCAATTTATGCGTCGCCCTAAGATTTTACTGGGAATTATGTAGAATTTTCATACCTTATTTCTACTTGTGGGGGATGCCTTTTGAGAGGATACTACTTTTTTTTTGGTTTTTTTTAAGAAAGCCGTTGTGCCTAGGCGGGGGGTTGGCGGATCCCTACCTGTTTATTACCAAGAAAAAATCAAGTCATGTACAATAAAAAAAATTGAAAACAAAGAGTACTTACTCCCTTTACAAAAAGAGAGAAAATACATATACTAACGAAAAAGACCCATTGTCCCCACATGTTGTTCCCACTATTCCAAAACCAACCACAAAAACCTCCTCCAAAACTCCTGGTCCAAGTCGTGAATGGGCGAAAGGTGAGGGACTCCCCGTCTGTCAAGGCAGAGAATGCCGCGGAGAACACCCGTTATATCATTATGGTGAAGCACCCAAGTCAATTGTAAAGAAGCAGCCTCCTTCGCAAGATGGTCAGCTGCGCCATTCGCCTCCCTGAAAACGTGCTGAACGACCACCACTAGCAACTGTTGGATGCATAATCAGATGTTGTACCTCCCACTTCCCAGAAACATGGGACTGTAAGAGCGTAATCACCGCCGTGGCATCCACCTCCACCACAAAGGAGGCTAGACCGTGTATCAAGGCAAACTCCAAACCCCGCCAGACGGCAGTGAGCTCTGCTAGCACACTGGTCCCTGTGCCCAATGCAACCTGATATGCAAGGTGCATATGCTCAACTGAATCTCTAATGATGGCCGCCGCCCCCCGCCAGGCCTGGATTCCCAAGGAGGAGCCGTCTGTATTGAGCTTAAACCAAGATAGAGATGGTGCATGCCAACGCATGATACTAGGGGCTTGAGGAACTGTCTGTTGAAATATGAATCCCATTACGCCAGCCCGATGTAAATCGCCCTTCCACTGTGTGCTTGTCAAGGTCCGTGCTGCATACAATGTGCAGAGGTGGCGCTGGACCTCAAGAATAATGCCGTCGGTCAAGAACGGCACCCCACGATACTTTGCAGCATTCTGCTGCGTCCATGTAAACCATAGATCAGGAAAGGTATCAGCGTCCGAATGTGAAGATCCAAGTGAAATGAGGTAAATACCGCCAGAAGTGAACCATATGAGTGAGGCTCCCCGTATCACAGAGGCAGAGCCAAAAGGGAGCAAAGTGTTGCCGTACGCCCTGCACTGCCGTACTCTCAATAGACAGGTGGGAAACCGTCTCCTCTGCCTCACAGCAGTGACATTTAGAAGGAAAGCTGAATCCCTTTTGTTGCATCTGCGCATCCACTAGAATTCTATCTTGGAAAAGCCGCCACAAGAAAACTAAAATTGTTGGCCGCAAGGAACGGTGCCAGACATCTGCCAGTAGCTGCCGGCGAGGTGAGGCTTGTCGAATAGCCTCCCAGGCCAATTTTATCGAGAAATCCCCCGCACTAGACCCCGTCCACACAATCTTATCCCCCTAACCTGCTGTAATAGGAATGTGGCAAATGGCCTGTGCAAATGTATGGGGACAGTCCGAAGAATCCGAGGGACATTTCAATCACCCTCATGCCAATAATAGCTCACCCGGCTCCAAGTTACGTGTCTCTATGCAGGAGCTGGGTTAGAGGCTTCTCTCCAAGCCAATTATCGTGCCAAAAATGGGAGGATACTACTTGTTGAGGGGGATGTCCTCCGGTAGGACATTATTCATTGAGGGGTATGTCTTTTCAGAGGGCATTATTTGTTTAGGAGGACATTATTTGTTGAGGAGGATGTCCTTTGAGATGATATTTTATGTTAAGGAGGATATCCATATCATTTGTGCTTTTGAGAGAGGGATGCCCTTCGTCATGAGTAGAAATTTTTTAGATTATATACATTCCATAAACAAGGGGGCGTTCTTCACTGTAAAAACCTTGTAGGGTCCCTCCTAGTTGGGGTCCAGCTTTCCCACCGATTTTAGGGTGTCAACCCTTCGAAATACTAAGTCTCCAACTTGGAAGCCTCGAGTTTTCTCTCTTCTGTTGTGAGCACTAATTATAGTGTTCTTGTATCTTTGAATGTGGAAAAATGCCTTTTCCTACAACTCCTCAATTAGGTCTAGATTTTTTTTAAGGAACTCTATATTATAAACTTTTGAGAATTGTAGGACTATGTGGGAGGGCATCCTAGCTCAGCAAGGATGATGGCTTCAGTGCCATTTATCAAGGTGAAAGGACTTTCTCTCGTGGAACCCCTTGGGGTTGTTTGGTATGCCCATAAAAACAGTAGTTAATTCTTCTACCCAATTACTGCCAACCTATTCTAGTCTCTTTTAATCCCTTGTACTAGTATACGACTCGTGACCTCTACCTGCCCATTAGTGACCTGATTAGTCACTAAGCAGGATTTTCCGTCCTTGAAATTGTCGACTATTACCCGAAAATTTTTTGGGGAGTCCAAAACAAAAAAATAATATTCCATTTGAACTACATTATCTCCCCTTTCATAATCTTAGCAAGTGGTGTTGCCTCACCTACTTTATGAAATAATCGATGCCTACGAGGAGGAATTTTTTTTGACCTAGAGCTAGAGGAAAATGCCCATTATGTCCATCCCTATTGTGAGCAATGGCATGGTGACAACATGGTAGTAAGGGGCTCTGCTGGTTGGTATATAAGAGTAGAATAACATCTTTCATATTTTCTTACCAATTTCTATACATTTTACTTAATAGTAGGCCAGAAACTTTGGCTCGTAAAGCTTTGTTAGCTAAAATCTAGGTTCCAGCATGCTCTCCGCAGCAACTACTATGTATCTCTTCGAGTACGTGTATCCCTTCCTATTAGGATAAACATTAGAGTAGGGTGTGTGTGAATGACTTCTTGTACAGGACCCTTCCATACAACAAGAAATGAGCTTTTTGAGCTTTGAGCCTGGCAATGTCCTATCGATTCTCAAGGAGGTGTCCTCCTTCCAACCACCTTACCACGGGCGTCCGCCAATCCTCCCAAGGGGATATAGCTTGGACGCTCAAAGGGAGTCCAGGGTTCTGGTATGTATTGTATGGTAATACGCCTAGTTCGATAGTCTACCAACACACTTGCTAGTTTGGAAAAGCAATCAGCTTTCATATTTTCTTCTCGTTGGATTTGTATGAGCTAGAAGCTTTAAAAATCTTACTTTTATCTCCGCTATTTGTTGTAGGTACTGTATGATATTTTCTACTTTAGCTTCATAGGTACCCTCTACTCGTTTAAGCTAGGAATTTGACGAAGCCATGAGGTGTCGAGCCCCAACCTTGTGAGATATCCTCATGCCTATTACGAGTACTTCATATTCAGCCTCATTGTTGGAGGCTTTAAATTTGAATCTCATGGCAAATTCCATATCCTCTTCTTGAGATATGGGATATGAGATGAAGTAGGGGCGTAGCTTCCTAGCCATGATTACCAATGCTAGAACTATTTTCTCTATAGGTATATGCATCCTTTTGCTCTATTAAGTACCTTGCTGACATAATATATAGGCATCTATTTTCCCTAATCTTCCCGAATGAGAACGGAACTAACTGCCTGGGGAGTGGCAGAAAGGTGAAGGTGGAGAATGTCCCCAGGCGAGGGCTTAACCAACAAGGGAAACCCAACCAGGTATTTTTTTTAGTTCTTCAAATGCTTGTTGACAATCGTCATCCCACTCGAAATTTTTTGCTTTCCTCAAATTTTTTAAGAAGGACAAACTTTTCTCTACAAATTTGGAAATAAATCGATTGAGTGTTGTTATCCTCCCAATCAGCCATTGTACTTCATTATTGTTGGTTGGGGTCTTCACGTCAAGGATGCTTTATCTGAAGGGGTTAGCCTCGAGGCCTCTTTGAGTTACCATAAACCCCAAAATGTTTCTTCAACATACTCCAAATGCACGACTGCCTGTGTTGAGCTTTAACTTGTATTTTTTTTTGGACTGAGAATGTTTCTTTCAAGTCGACAATGTGATCTTCAACTTTCTTCCTTTGCACTAACATATCGTCTATGTAGACTTCGACGTTCTTTCCTAATTGAGGCTGAAATATCTTATCCACTAGTCGTTAATACGTGGTTCCAACTTTTTTAGGTCAAACGACATGGCAATGTTGCAGAAAATACCAAAAGAGGTATTGAAACTAACTCTCTTGCAAACTTAGGAACCAACATAATTTGATGGTATACTTGTGAGGCGTCTATCATATTTGTAGTTTATATCTTGATGTGGAATCCACCAATTGGTCAATGTTGGCCGAAGGGTAAAAATCATTGGGACACGCTTTGTTAAGGTCCCTAAAGTTTATAAACATCTTCCATTTTTCTCTTAACTTAGGGACCAGAACGACATTAGACAACAACTCATAAAACTGTATTTTTCTTATGTGCCCTGCTATTAGTAGTTTATCTGCTTCAACCTGGATAATCTTGTCTGTCTTAGATCCAAAGTGTCTTTTCTTCTACTTCACAAGCTTGACGCTAGGGTCTAAGTTGAAATGATGAGTGATAACGCCTGGGTCGATTTCCTCCAAGTATTGAGGGGTCCAAAGAAGAATATCTATATCTCATAGTAGGCACAAGATCACTTCTTCTTGAATAGTTTCTTCCATTTGGAAACCAATTCGAGTAGTTTTTTTTTTTTTTTTTTTTTTTTGAGTTTCCAAGGATAAGTTCTATAGCCAAAAGCTCATTAGCTGGTTGAACCTTGACAAATGTCTTTCCTCCATCCTTGGTTTCCCCACAAGGTCTTTTCCTCGCTTGCCTGGGGGATCCTCCTTAGACACTTCGTCTAAACTTTGCTTTCACCCTTTTCTAATGCCTTCTATGTAACACTTATATGATTGCAAAGGATCTGCTTGTACCTTACACATGCCTCCAGGTACAAGGAATTTAATCTTCATATGATAAGTAGATATCCATGACCAAGAATTTCAACAAGCAAGGTTTATGGGATAGGCAGATACCTATGGTTAGGGGGAGCGAGATCATGCCACAGCATGCACCACTTCAACCGGCAAAATCATACAAGGAGGTATTTACCACTTCTAGGGGGATGTCCATTAATTGCATTTGATCATAAGTTTCACCGAATAATATATCCGCGGAACTAATCGAATCTATAAAGATTCGTCCAACTTCGTAATTAGCCAATAAGGTTGTGACGACCAGGGCATCATTGCGAGAGGTCATAGGTCCAAACCACTCTGCTCGCCCAAATTGAATATAGGGGTGTCCTCCAGAGCTTCCACATTTAGGACCTTCTTCAAGGTTATGTCGTGTACTTCCCTCACTTTTGTTATTCTAGCATGGTGTGAATCTCCTCCCATGGATCCTCTTGCAATCATCCTTATCACTCCCTTGCATAGGGGATCTTGGTATCAGATCTTCCACTAGGCGTGGACCTGGCGTCTCCTTGGGAGGGGCTCCAGGCTAGAATCATTTGCCATCTTGGTCTTCTGAGATCTTATTTTCTGATATGGTCTTGTACCCCAAGCCTTTCCTAGCACACATACTCGTGAAAGTATCCATTCTGGATGAGTTGCTCGATTTCATTCTTTAAATTTCATCATGTCTTCGTGGAATGACCATAATCTTCATGAAAATGGCAGAACTTATTAGACTTGGGTCGATGAGGGATATCCCTGGCCGATTTAGGGTATGCCAATAAACCCTTTCCTTCTACCGTCATGAGGGCTTGAGTGATAGGGATTATCAATGGGTTATATACAACATTCACCTTTCGAAAAGGTGGCTTTTTGTTTCAAAAATTCATTCGGGGCCTCCTCCTTTGTTTCCTTCATTTTTTTCCACAACTTTTCCCTTTGGATGCTTGGGCATCCTCAATGTTAATATATTTTGTAACTCTGGCCAAGAGGGCAATCGAACTTGGAAATAGGTTTCTTAGCCAGGGATAAGGCACTGGCCTAACCTCCTAAGTAGCTAAGGGAACCTCCATTGCAGTCGTGTTGAATCTTTGTAGGAACTCATTCAAAGGTTTCCCCTTCTTTTGCTTGATAGCAAAGAGACTGAGCTCAATCTTTTGATGTTTTCTTATACTAGTGAACTAGTGTAGAAAGAGTGATCAAAACTCGTGGAAACTCCCTATCGCACCGGTAGGCAACTAATTAAACCACTGTTGGCCTGCTCTGGTGAAGATGTTGACATAAACAAAATATTTGATCCCATCAACATATCAATGTAGGAAAACCACATTCTCAAAACCTGAGAGATGTTCTTCTGGATCTGTAGTACCATCATACTCAGCAATAGCTCGAGTACGACAGTTCATAAGAAGTTCGTCCACCATCACTACTTTTGTGATGGGGACATCCTATTTGGCTTGTGAGGTGATCTCCTACAATCAGGGGTGCAGTGGCAAGGGGTACCCTTTCACCTTTATCCTTTGGGGCACCCACGTCGGATAGAGTTACAACATAGACTAGGACTAATGTCGCCATTTGTTCTCATATGGCTGCCGCGATTATTTTTTGAATGATTCTTAGGAACAGTGGGGATAACTCTCCTAAAGAAGTATTGGAGAAGGTACTACGACGTAGAGGCTTAACCAGCAGGTCAGTGGGTTTAGGAGGTCCTAGGATCATTGTCTCACTAGCTGGAGTTGGGGTGCCCCTGGCATCACCTGTAAGGCCTAGGAGCTGCCAACTGTTTCCATGACTTTCTATTTATTTGTTCCATTGCTGGGTGATTCTATTATTACTGACGTCTTCCTTGTTGGGGTGCCTAGATATGGAACTTGGGTCTACCACGTCTTGATGGGTCATTCTATTGGGTCACCTCCATGATTGTCATGGGTATTTTCCTTCTTTTAGCGTAATGGACAATATTGGGCTATTAGGGGTTTTTTGTTCTTTCTTGGGCTGAATTCCCTTAGGCTATACACATGATTGAAGCCCATCCCCACTCTAAGGAGGAGGGGCACCCCCAACTCCTTTTTATAGTAGGAATCCTTGTAATGCTCGAGGGTGGGGGGTGCCCCCTTTATCGTGGAGCAACATGAGTTTAAGGGGCCCCCCTTCTTATTGATCTTTACCCCTTTTTCCCCTTGCTTTCTTTTCAAATCCAGGTGTCGTGAGCCTAGCCGCCTGTCAGAGGAGGAATGATGCCTAGGGCTGGCTTTAGTTGTCATTATTACTTGCTAAGGGGGGGTGCGTTTTATAATCGCCCATTCCCACGCGCTTGAATCACCAGGTAACTACTCAATTGAAAGCGGTTGAGAGGGGGACGTAGGTTTAAGTCCCCCTCCCACGTTCTTCTTTAACATTTGACTTCCTTTCTCTCCATCTTTCTCCAACATATTTTCTTCAAAGAATCAGGGTTTTTTTCTCAAAAATCTGTAAGTATCCCTTCTTTTTTCCAGAGCTCTTTTACAGTTTCTTCTCCGAAGCATCCTTTTTCATGGCATCTTCAAATGAGTTGATTCAATTTGTGGGGGTAACCTTCCCAAGTGATGATCCCTCATAGGCCACTTCGCGAAAGATGGGCCCTAAGTCATCAGATTTCCCAAATGGCAAGAGGCGGAGCCTTCGACAGGTAGCAACGCTGCTCGTTATTTAATGGACGAATATCTTAAGGAGGAGGAGGTGGAGGGACTGAAGGGGAAGGTTCTTCCCCTGGGGACCTAATCGCCAGCAGGTTGGAGGTCCCCCTCACCGACGGATTGGGTGTCTTCTAATCTCAAAACCTTTGTTGTAGACCAGGTGATACACGAGTTTCATATTCCTCCTTCCTTTACTATATATATGTCCTCCCCTAATAGTTGTCCCCATTCTCCTCCCCCAAACTGTTTATGTTTCTTTTCTACTAAACTGCGCTCGAGTTTCCATTTTCCCATCCCATCATTTTATACTGAAAGTGCTCGTCTTTTCTAGGTGCCCTTGAATCAATTAGTCCCAAATTCTTTTAGGATTTTAGCGGGTTTCTTCATGATTTTTTGCTTTCACGAGTCCCCTATTACTACTAAGATTTTTTGCTCAATATCTTCGATTAAAACGCGGCAAAATGGGTTTTTTTTCATTTCATACCCCAAAGTAGGGTGTCTTTCTTGCCCGTTCCCAACCCACTAAAGCATTGAAAATTAGCTTCATGTTTTTTTTGCCTCCACATCCCTGGTCTTTCACAGAGTACTAGATATAGGAGGTTCCTCCTTTAAATGTTGGGGTAAGGACTATTGCCTTGTCTTCTTTGCTAAATATCTTCAACGAGAACCCTTATGATTGTCGGTCTTTATTGATGAGGCTCTTTGGGCACTTTGACTTGAATCCTCAGGTAGAACCTTTAGGGGGCTCCCTAGGTATCTTTTAATTCTTTTTGTCTTTAATTATCTTGTTTGATCTTGTTCATAACTATGTTTTCTTCTTTTTCTTGACACAAACATCATGTTCAACAAGTTCATGCGTGAGCAAGCCTCCGCGGCCCGTGCTAGGGTACGCCCCCTTCTCGATCTCCTATGTTGACTCCTTTATCTAGTGAGTCTAAAGGAAAGCTCCCTGTTTCTCCTCCATCGAAGACTACTCTAATGGACTCCGAAAAAGGCTAGAATGAGTTCTCTGGGCATCCCCTACCGGATCTTTTAGACCTTCTATGCCTCTTCCCCCTCCCTCTTTCAAAGATGACAGGGGTGTCCCTCTTAAGTTTTCCTGTGCATCTTCAGAGTACCTACATTCCCACCAATCTCTATAAGAAGAGAAGGAAGGGAGTTCCTCTCTGGTGGTTGAAATAGGGGGGTGGGGGTACTGACTTCCAGAGATAGGCACATTCTTGCTTCCATGTCTCAGGAGGATCTTGAGAAGATAGTTTCTTTGCATATGATGAAGGTATGCATTTCTAAGTTTGATTATTTTTCTCTTGAAATGTTTCTTAATGATCTCTTTGTTGATAAATGGTCTCCATATGTGAAGAACTTTTTTCTCGATCCCAGGGGACTCACCCCATGCCCAGAGTGAAGACCAGAGGAGGAAGTTAGAGGAGAGGGTAAAGCACCTGGGTACTGAGAATGCCAAGCTGAAGGAGGCTAAGAAAAAGGCCACCACCCGATGCCAACAAGTGGAAAAAGATTTATAGAAATTGTAGAAAGAAGTTGTTGGGCATGAGGGGGCGATCAGGAAGGCTGTTAAGAATGTTGTGCTTAATTATCGAGGAGGGAAAAAATTATCTGGATGCCTGCTGGGAGAGCCGTCTCAAGGAGTTCAAGAAATCGATAGATTATTAGCAGGAGATGGCTAAAATAGTTGGGCTCTATTTTAAATACGGCTTTGTGGCCTTGAGAGAACGATCCACGGCTCAAGGGTATCCCCATCTAGGGAAGAGCCCTCCTTTTCGATCTTAAGGTTGCCATGGACAATGCTCGAAACCCCTTCGTTGAACCTCCGATTCCCGTGGGCAGAAACCTCCTTCCTGGATTAACTTGTTTCTCTCTTTCCTTCAGTTAAGTGTAATTACGATTTGTTTCAAACTCACTTTAGAAAATATATTGGGGGAGGTCGAGGCTGAGGTAAGAAGTCCCCCTCCGCCCTGAAATAACAATTGCTTTTGTGGAGGATGTCCCAAGTCAATAAACTCCATAGCCGAAGGAAGGATGTACCAACCAACAGCCGATAAAGGACCCCCAGATGCCCTTACTGAGGCCCTTGCTGATGTTCCTGAGAGCCAGGTTGAGAACGAGAAGGAAGACCCTGCTTGTGGGGAGAAAAAATGAAGATGTACTTGGACCCTTCCCTCTTTCTTTCCTTTGAAAAAATCTGTTATATGATTCTGTTATTTCCCCCATTGAAATGTCGATGAAATAATTTACTTTTTTCTTTGATGCTATTCTAACTTGGTCTGCTCCAGATCATATTTTAGGCCGGGGGTTGTAGTGCTATGATCCTCTTTTTTTTACTTATATTTGCGCCTAACTTTCCATGTCCATCCTACACCATGCTATTTGTGTGTTTGGTTATCTCTGCCTAACAAAGTATTTGTGTTTTGCTTGCATGTTAAAGAGGATACCTTCTACGAAGGGGGAACCCCCACTTATGTACTTTCTGCATTCTGTGTTCTTAGAAACAAGGTTAATTCTCATAAACGTATGAAAAGCGTATGAGGGTTTTGGATAGGGACTCAAGGCCCCTATTGACGAGAGGTGCCTGTTTGATTTTTAGTAGGCTTACTCTCGTTATAATTTTTGCCTCACCTTATTATAACATGTAAAGTTGGGATAAAGAAGAGGAATGTCATACCTTTGAGGGGATGCCCTCAGCCCAAGGAGATCCTCCTTCAGGAGGACTTATTCTTTGAAGAAGATATCCTTCTAGAGGACTTAAGTAATGAAGGGGATGCCCTTCAACATATATAATATTTTTTGATATTGTGTACGTTCCACAGGCGTGATAGTGGGCGACCTTCAAGATCTTCTAATTCATAAGCTCTTCAACCTATCACCCGCATCACTTTGTAGGGTCCCTCCCAAGTAGGATCCAATTTTCCTACCGGTATCAAGGTATCCACCCTATGTAACACTAGGTCTCCAATTTGAAAACTTCGGGTCTTTACCTTTCTATTATGAGTATTAATCATGGTTTTTTTGCATCTTTCTCTTAATTCTTCAACGAGATCCAAGTTTTCTTTCAGAAGCTCCCTATTATATTTTTCAAAAAAGTGCAAGACTCTGTGATAGGACATCCCAATTCTACGGGGATAATGGCCGCAGTCCTATAAACGAAAGTGAAGGAGCTCTCCCCGATGGATCCTCGAGGAGTTGTTCTATAAGCCCATAAAACGCTAGTTAGCTCTTCTGTTTAGTTTCCACCAACTCGCTCTAGTATATTTTGCACATGAATAGTTGTGTGAAATTATATTTTACCTAAAAGAAAAAATATTCTTAATTGAAATATCGAAAGGGTAATAAATAATTTGAGCATTATAGATCGAATTAAAATAATAACTTAGTATGATATATACAAAACAAATACTAATTATGAAGAATCTATTCATTTAAACTAGAAAAGTAGTTATTAACTAACTAATCAAATGAAATAAGACTTGGATTTTGTTGACAAAATTTATAAATATATTCCATTAACTTAGATAAAAGACATTAAAAATTGAAAAAAATTGGAATTGCACATTATGAAAAAAAAATGAATTAATACTTTTGTTCTAATTTTTAATAAAGATAAATATATATATAGAAATAGAGATGTAATAATTCATCTTCATCTAAAAATATTTTAATTGAGTATTTGATAATTTAAGTTTAAAAAATTAATAATATCATTTTACAATCGAGATTTTTTGTATATTTATTTTACTCATATTGATGCAAAAAACGCACGGGTCCAATGAATATAAATTATGGATCAATGCTTGGGCCGAAGAGAATGCAAATCCTGAAAGGGGGACCAGCAAAAAATGGGTTAGCACTCCGACGCCTAAGTCAGTATTGTATTTGAGCTTGAATAAAGCTAAAGAGTAAATAAATGCGATTGAAAATCAAGATGTGGTGATAATATGCGTGAAGAGTGTAAGAACACTTGATATTGTGCTTGTAGAATGCGTAGAAAGTGTTTAGAGAATAAGAAATGTGTTAGAGGCATGAGGAAGACATCTAGAGAGTGAGAAAAGTGTCAAGAATGTATCAGGGTGTCCCCTTCGTATGGAGGGGTGAACTTGTATTTATAGGGGAGGGGGATGGCCCCACCTGGATGGAGTCTCTATTCTCGGAAAGAGTAGATAGGAGTTGTTAGGATAAGCCATAATCCAATCTTATCTTCTGTTAGATGTGATGTTGAACTTTATCTCCGAGTTGGGGGTTGCCCCCTAGATTCGGGGAAGGCTATTGGAGTCTGTTAGGGTTTAAGTCTTTCTCCAATCTTAAGGGACTCCACGTCTGTAGTGAGTTCCAGCCGCCAGGGGGAGTCCTCCTAGGGCTGATGTGGTCCAAGGTGGTTGCTGACACATAGGGTGACGAGATGCCACGTAGGAGAGTGGGCTGCCACGCGTGTGGACTTTTTGAGCGAATGTTTATTTGAGTTTTGATCATAGTCGAGTAGGGGGATGCCCTGTCCTCTTGGGCCTCTTAGGAAGTTACAGGCCTCTCGTTTCTTTCTTTTCTTTGGATCGCTTGGGTCTCTTTGGGTCAGCCTATTTTTATGCACATCAAATATACTACTTAACCTTTAGTTTTTGAAGTTTCAACCACTTAAGCTGCTAATTACCTTTTTATGAAATTAAAATATATTTATTAATTTAAAAATATTATGTTGAATTTGCGATGAAAAGTTTAAAAGTATTATGCTTTAAATATATAGATTTTTTTACACGGCCAATTTTATTCAGGCATTTAGTCCAAGGAGGTTTAGTGATCCATTGTTAGTATAGACATGTAATAAAGTGTATTTGTCTTACTCATAAGATATTCATTGACTTTTATTCATGTGATACGAAATCTTACTCATTGAATTTTAGGTTTCTTATTTTACTGTACCCTCACTAATAAAAAAAGTACTAATGGTTACAATATAAATAGTTATGGATTAAAAAATGTGATAAATACTTTTTATTGACCATAGTTAAGTAAAATCGATATAAAATCGTAGATTTTCCACCACAAAAAAGTTATTTGTCATAATTAAGAATCATGACAAATATTTTAGCCATTCTCACAGATACCACGACCAACAACCGTTGCATTAGCGTAGTTAAAAACTATTTACTACTATTTTGTTACATTTTTTGTAGTGTCTATATCACAGGGATAGCTTCCATTTTTTCCCACAAATAATAAAATAATGCAACATTGTAATAAAAAAATGAGTTACATTTAAAAAATTTGGAGCATGAAAATTTATACTTACGTTAATCTCATTTAATATATTTTTAGATCTGAAATTATTTTTTAATAAATAAATATATTAAAACAATTATGATGTATTGAAAGAAACAGCTAACTTAATGTCTTTTCTAGTAAATAATAAATAAGGGTAGAAAAATCAGCATAACTACTCTTTTTAAACGTGATAAATGAGCACATGACTGTGGAGTAGAGGTAGCTGCACCAACACACCACCAAATGTTATTGGCCAAACATGGAGCCTTGAGCCCACGGCTACTATTCCCCAACTAATAAATGTTGACACGTGGACATGTTAACAAGTTGGTATTATTCTATTGGATAAATTACACGTATGACTAAACCAACCCCCCCCCCCCCCCCCAACCTCCAACCCAACATTAAGTTAAATTACGTAAATATTCTCTAGTTTTTATAGAATTAAACCTGTATTTTTTGAGGTTATAACTGTAAGTACAATTACACTCTTACTTAAATGCAAAAGTTATACAAATATTTCTTAAAAAAAATTACACTAATAGTAAAGAAAGCAATCAATTGTGTGGGAGCACTTTACGAAGGTTAGAGGCGTAAATGATTCTCTACATGCTAAGTGTAATTACTGTGAGAAACTTTTATCTGGTGGTTCTGCATACTGGACTACCCATTTGAAAAAGCACTTGAAGAATGCTTGTCCAAAATTCAAACTAGAGCACATAATTGGTTTAAGTGGAAGTCCTAGAAATGAGTTCAAATTTGACCAAGTTAAAAGTCGAAAAGACTTGGCAATTGCTTGCATTAAGCACAAGTATCCATTTAATATAGGAGAACATGAGTATTTTGAGATATTTTTTAGTGGCTTGAATCCAGATTTTAAACTTCCTTGCCGAAATACCATTAGGAGTTATGTGATTGAAGTATATGAGGAAGAAAAGGTTAAGATTTACAAATTGTTGGATGGGCTTAGATGTAAAGTGTCTTTGACTACGGATATATGGACTTCCGAACATTCACATGTTGCTTATTGTTGCTTGACTGTGCACTTTGTTGATGATAGTTGGGAATTGCAAAAGAAAATCCTTGCTTTTAGAAAGATGCCATATCCACATGATGATGAAACATTGTTTAGTTTTATGAAAGAAATGATCTTGGAGTGGAATTTGGATAAGAAGTTATTTTCAATTGTTGTTGATAACGCTACAAATAATGACGTTATGATTAGAAAGGTGAAAGATTGGATTCTTTATGACTTTTTGGTTGCACGTGATGTGGACTTATTGCACGTGAGATGTAGTGCACATATCTTAAATTTGATTGTGCAAGATGGATTAAACGAAATAAGGGGACTAATTGATAAAATATGTGAAACTGTGAGATATTTGAACAAGTCCCCTACTGCCAGTCAAAAATTTGAAATGGCATTAAGCCAATGTAACTTAACTGATAAGAGACAAGTCGCTATGGATGTGCCTAATAGATGGAACTCTACTTATGAGTTACTTGCTACAGCTTTGCCATTAAAGGAAGCATTTTCTCGATTACAAAGAGTAGAAAAAAAACTATCATTGTAATCCATCTGAGTCTGAATGGGATGTAGCCGGAGTTGTGCACGAATGTTTACAAATTTTTTATGAAGCTTCTCATCACTTTAGCGGTCGCACGTATCCTATTTCGAATGTATTTTTTCCTGATGTTTGAGATTCATTTGAAAATGATCGAGTGGGGAAAAAGTGACTATGATTATGTTAGAATGATGGTTAGTAAAATGAAACAGAAGTTTGAAAAATACTGGGATGAATGTTGCTTGGTCTTGGCCATTGCTGTGGTTTTTGATCCTAGATTTAAAATGAATTTGGTGGAATATTTTTATTCTAGGATTTATGGTACAGAAGCTCATTTACATATTCAAAGAGTTCGCGATAAGTTGGTTAATCTGTTCATTGATTACGGGGGTAGCTGCGCCATCTTGGTGAATGAATCAAATGTGATAAGTAACTCGAGAGTAGAAACACGTGCTTCTCTACGTGATTTTGATAGGTGGTGTCATGAATCACGAGTTTCGAACAATCAAAAGTCTGAATTGGAGAGCTACTTAGAGGAGGCTAGATTTCCAAGAGCGGAGACATTTAATATCTTGGATTGGTGGAAAACCAATAGTCCTAGACTACTTGTATTGGCGAAGATAGCACGTGACATTCT
The DNA here is from genome assembly GCA_034509725.1 of Sesamum angolense. Lineage (NCBI taxonomy): Eukaryota > Viridiplantae > Streptophyta > Magnoliopsida > Lamiales > Pedaliaceae > Sesamum > Sesamum angolense. The sequence continues at coordinate 33,347 of JACGWL010000529.1, forward strand.
GGCAGTCCAGCCACTACCGTTGCATCAGAGGCGGCATTTAGTGTCGGTGGTCGTATTATTGATGAATCACATACGTGCTTGCTTCCAGATGCAGTAGAAGCATTGGTAGTAGCTGATGATTGGATCGAATCAATTCCCAAAAGGAGTAAGTAAAATTAAATACATTTTTAGTATTGTTAATCTTGTATTTATTAATATAATTTATTTTCTATTATATTTTGACTAATGCAGTTGTTCATATGGAATCATCTGGAACTCAAACAGATAAAGCTTAAAGTTAGGACATATAAGGTTGGCAATTGTTTTCCTTTTTATTTTCTTTTACCGCGTTTGATTTTTATATTTTTATATTTTAACTACTTTGACTATTTCCATTTCATGATAGGTGGTGTCACGAAGGCTCAATTATTGCAAACTGTGGAGGAAGAAAGAGAGTGAAGTTGGTTGCTAATACTTTTTTTTTTTTTTATGTTGGACATGTTGCACTTTTAAATCTTGTATTTGCATGTGTAAAGTTGAATTTGTTGGAACTTTTTCATCGTACCTACCAATGTAATTTCATCATATTTACTTCATGTATTATGTATATATTGTTTGGATATAATATTATTAGTGGTTTATTTTAGTTCTTTAAATTTTAGTCCAAGAAGAGCTACAACACTGTAGCAGGCTAGCAGCAAGAGAGAAAAGAAAAAAAAGGGTCGGGTCTGGACTCGACCCGACCCGAAAATTCGGGTCTGATAGGGCTTATTCGGGTTCGAGACCCATTGGGTCTCGGGTCGGGTAGGGGATTTTATTTGGGCCTGGGCCTGGGTAGGGGATTGCCTACCCAATTACAGGCCTATCCAGAAAACCTTTTCTTTATTGGATCCAAATGCAATTTAACAGCAAACGAGCAAATTTCTCCCCTGAAAAAAAAAAAAAAAAAATGGAAATTTACTCTCATGTGCTTTTTTAAAATAAAATAATAATTTAGCTCATTATCTAAGTAGGTAAATTGCTTCATTTAAAAACACAGAAAAGTAAATTATTGTATTTTAAAAAACACAGGGAGATAAATTGCTATTTTTTTTTGTTTTTTTTTCATGAACGGATAATTAATCATTTACAATACCACATGGGACTTGCTTGTAATTTTTTCCTTTCTCAAAAGGAATATAATTTTTTTTCTAAAATTTTTGTAAAAGTCCCAACCCATCAAAAAGTTATTTCAAATTATTTTGGTATCAATTATTTTCATTATTTTAATATTTTATCACCCATTAGAACATCTCCAAAATATAAATTGACAAATAAAAGAACTCGTGATACATTTAAGTTTATTTTTACAAAAGTTACGTCCACAAAAAATGAAATAATTCGTAGCAAAACAAGAGAAAAAGTAAATGTATTTTAAAAAATTATAAAAATCTGGATATTGATAAAATAATAAAGATTATACAAAGACACATGTTGATTACAAATCCGGAGCAATGCTTATCTAAAACTTAATAAAAATAATAAAGATTATACTAAGTCACTTCGCCGCTACGAATTTGAGGTAGCTTCTAACCTGAAATTTTTAGTTTAATAAAATCGTGACTAGGGCTACACTTAGCCATCATGACTGCTACTCTAAGGGAGAATTTGATAATCGTCCCCTCCCACAATCGTTGGTAATTGTCCAATTGGCAGTTATGAGGGTGAACATGGGCATAACTCCTCCTCACTTTTCTTTCATTCAAGGCATAACATCTATCTCTCCCTCTTCCTTAGTGAACGTTTTGAAGAGAAAAAAGATCCCTTCCTCATGTGTATTAATTTTTAGGGTTAATTACATTTAGATCCCATTTGGAAATATAAAATTATACTTCCTCCCAAAAAAGTTCCAAATTATATTACACCCCCCCCCCCCTCCCGAAAATGCATTCTACACAACTAACCTCATTTTGTTAGGATTTGGATGAAAATTTCTAACGTTAACAGAACAAATTGTATAAGTTTACGTTATTTAAAAACCTCTTTGAGGAAAAGTGTAATTTCAAATTTTTAGAGGGGCACTAAGTGTAATTAATCTTAATTTTTTCACATGCAGAATAGAAGTTTTATGAAGGTGCCTAATTCGATGTAGGACTTTATTTTTCTACAAAAATATATTATAATAAGACGCGTTATAAGTGCAAGAACATGTCTCCCTTTGCAACTCTGTGCTGGGGAAGCTTATTTGTTTGCAAGAAGCCTTAGTGCTTTTTCCACCAACTTTAAGAACTATGGCAAAACTCAAGAGATTATATATATACGAAAATTTCAATCAATGATTTGATTATGAAAACATCTTATCTTTTGTAATTGGACACTTTTTTAACTTTGGTACCATTATTACAAGAAAACAATTCAATAGCTATGTCAACTTTGAGTTAATTAGTAAATAAAATTTTCGCTGGTAATGTACATTATTTAATACAAAAAATTTACTTGCTAATGAATTAAAAAACAAAAATTTACTTCCTAATGAATTGTTTAAAATGTATATTAAATAGTGTAGATTAACAATAGAAATTTTACTTGCTAATAAACTCGATGATAATTAAATTTTTTCATAACTATTAAGTCTGTTGAGAAAATGTGGCCCATGACCAAAGTTGATAGGCCCGACCCACAGCACCCAAACCCGCACACTTGGATGGCTAAGCCCATTCGACCTTCCCTGGCCTATTTGTGTGCTGGTTCGGCCACTTCTGCCATCTGACCCATTTGACCCGACTCGGTCTTTGTCTTTTTTATTTCCCTCTCTTCTACAGAAGGAAAAACCTAAGTCTAGTCCCTCTCATCTCCTCGTCTCCCTCACCCTTCTCTCTTGAGCAAATCAGTACGCTCTCTTTCTCTCCAAAAATGTCGTTTCACCGCCGATTTCCTCTCTCACCGTCATCTATGGTCTCCCTCTATATGAACCACTTCTGGTGGCTTTTTTAGTATGAGATGAGAACAAGAAATCTTTTTTCTTCTCCGGCTCTGATTAAAAGTTCTGTGAACTTAGTTTTTTAGTGATAATGGTCTTAATTTGAGTCTATGTGACTAAGCCTTGGTGACGAGTTTTGGGTGAAAAAGCAACCGATGGGTGGTTGCTGGTCTTAGTGGTTGTGGGCTACCCTCTTACCGGATCTGGCTCCTTGAGCCAAATATTTTCTCTGATACTATTTTTTTTCACGGTTATCGTTTGATCTGTAATATTTGATAACATATTCTGAAATATCTATAGTATTATTATTGGCATGTATAAGGGTTTTTGTAACCCACGATTCATTGTAATAGTTGAATTAGGCTGTAGGTTTTTTGGGCTCATCATTCGTGGATAAATTCCCAACAGTTGTATCAGAGCCTTCGAGTTCTCTTCTCTGGTGACAGGTAAGATCATTCCTTAACCTAAATCTTACTATTAAACGCTTTGTGCGAAAAAATTATCTTAGTGTTAATTGTTCTTGAGAATCTATGATATTTTCTGGAAATATTTTGTGAGAACTATTATTTCTAGACATATCTTGTTGAGCTTGCTCTGTGCGAAAAAATAATTTTTTCTGAAAAATCTGATTTTTGTTGTAATCAATTTGTGATCAAATCTTATGTGTGCACAAATTACTTGAACTATTCTTAGTGCATAATATTACTGCTTTGGGTTGAAGTTTTTTATCTGCTTAGTGCTTATTTTTGAAAATCTGATATTAACCTCTTTTGTGCAAAAAATAACTTAGTGTTGGTTATTTTTTTGAAATATTTTATAGTTTGAGTTCTTTACTCGCTGTGTGCGATCTACTATGTGCAAAATATTAGTCTTTGAATAGTGCTTAGTGCATAAAAGTTCTGCTTAGTAGATCTACTGAGTGCTTATTCTATTACTACTTTGTGATTATCCCTTCAACCAAACTGATCCCTTGCTTATCCCTTACTTAGCCCGAGCCCTTGGGGCTGTTGGGTATTTGGTTGAGGTTAAAACAAGGCCCCCCTATTGATATTATTCTATCTCATTAGTATCTTACTGCATTTGTTGTTGTTATTTCCTGTATTATTAGGGCTGGTTATAATTTGCAACCCTTTGATGGAAAATCTTTTTTTCTTTGGCAACAAAAGATGAAAGGAATTTTAATTCAACAAAGAGTTTCAAAGCCATTGATGGCAAATACCTTGCAAACTTTTCTGAAGAAGAGAAAATAAAAAAATAATGAATATTGCCTACTCTTCTATAATTTTGAATCGGTGTGATACTATTTTAAGAAAGTTGGAAAAAAAAGATTCAGCAAAAGATATGTGAAATAAGTTAGAAGAATTGTACACAAACTATTTTACCTAGTAAACTATTTTTACTTGAAAAGTTTTTTCAATATAAATTGGATCTGTCTAAAAATATTAAAAAAAAATTGGATGATTTTACAAACTAATCCAGGATATTAAACAAACTGGATATAAGAACATAGATTATTATTCTCCTATTACGTCATTAAATGTTAATCCTGAAGCTTACAATGATGTTAAAATTGATGTAAAATAAGGTAGGGATAATGTAATTTAGACGTTGTAATTAGTGGCTTGAAAAGTAAAGAAATGGACCTTAAAACTAATATAGCTAATCAGGTCCAAAATGAAGTTAATTATGTAAGGGGAAGAAATAAAAATAGAGATTTTGGATATAAACATAGGAGTCGTAGTAGGTCAAAATCTAGAACTAAGGATGAAAAATCTTGGGATAAAAGATGTTATAATTATGTTGATGCATCTAAAAATGCACAATCCACTGGGCTATTATCGAAATGCTTGGGCCGTGGTTCAAATACAAGTCCAGTGAAGGGGACTTGCAAAAATACATTAGCACTCCAACGCCCAAGTTAGCGATTTATATTAAACGAAAAAAATGAATAAACGATGAAAAGGAGATAAGCCACGTATGATAGATAGCTTGAGAATATTTATAAGAACATCATGATCATATGCAGTGTAGAAAAGAGAGAGCAAGGTCAATCCAAGGTGTGATCATATATTTAAGGAGAGAGCCCTGGCCTAAAGGGATGTGCTTCAGACTTCCTTGTTCTGCTGGGGTGGTTGGATGGGATGAAAGTCCTTGCTCAGTGAAAGTTCAGTTGGCCTAAGACTCTAAGGTCGGTATTTCTTCACATGGGGGCTGGGCAGAAGATGTTTTCTGGGCTTACCCCAATTGAGGCAGGACCCTTAATTCGGTTGGGCTCATCATGAATAGGAATGCATCTTGGACCGGTCGTCTTTCGCGAAGCCCAGCAAGAGTGGACGGACTAAGTCTACACATGTGGGTCTATATATAATATATATATATATATATATATATATATATATATATATATCCCCCCTCTAAGGAAGGTAGGCTCCTGGACCTTGGCTTAGAGTAGGTAAGTCCTCCTTACTCTTGGATACACGAATCACCAAGAATGCTTTGGTTCGAACCTTGTTCTTCCCGCCTAAACCTCTTCTTCTGCTTCACAAACTGCCCCTAGCTCTTGACTTTGTTTGACGATTTTTTTATTGTAACCATCATTACACTATGCGCGCTTGAGTGATTTTGGGCTTATCCACACACCCACTTTTTGGTAACTGCTCGTTGAGAGGCAGTTACTCAGACTAAGTGTGGGTAACCTCCCACCTCCTCTTTTATTCTAGGTGTTTTTCCCATTTTCTTCTTCTTTCATTTTCGCGCATGACATATATTTTCCAGGTTTGTAGATTACTTTTTCCACCGTCTTTCTTCTCTTTTGATCTTTCTTTTATTTTATTGTCGTGTCATCTACTGATAAGTCAGTAAGATTTGTTGGGGAGTCGCTGGACGAGGATCCCTTTGAGGCCACATCTAAGAAGTCATGTCCTAACCCTCTTTCTTATGCAAGTGGTCGGAGGTGGAGCCTTCGTCAAGCCGCCCCTCATCTTTTAGATGAGTCCCCGGGGGAGCAGGAAGATGACGATGAGGAGGAGCGGTCATCCATGGCGAAGGAGATACTAAACCTGGGGGGAGTATGGCACCGCCAAGGACAAAGGGGTCTCGTCCTTCGGGGTCGGACTAAGTTCCTTGTTGTCTTCGTTGGAGTGGGGTTAATCAATTGGTGCAGGAGTTTGCTATTCCTCCTGATTTTACAATTCTCCCTGCTCCAAGAGTCATCCAAGCTCCCACCACCTAATAACATGAGTTTCTTCTCCTCCCAACTTAGGATTGGTTTACATTTTCCTATACCTTCGTTCTTTTGTGAGGTTTCTCGTATGCTCCAGGTCCCTTTAAACCAACTGGTTCCTAATTTTTTTCGGGTATTGGCTATTTTTTCTATGATTTTTTAATTTAATGGTGTCATCCCCACAACAATAGTCTTTTCTCAGTATTTTTGGTTGAAAAGAATTAAACCAGGTGTTTTTCATTACTCTCATAGACGAGGGGTAGCCTTCCTTCCTGCCCCTAATCCTCCTAAAAGATGGAAAGTTCTTTTTTGTCCTTCCTCCCAAACCTTGGACTATTCCACACCGTTGGATTTATGATGCTCCCCCATCGTGCCTTGTCATTTTCTAAAAGGTCCCCAATCTTTGTCGCCTCTTAGAAGTTGAATGAGACGCCTTACGACTGTAAGGTTACTATTCTGGAGAGGTTTTTATTCATTTTGGTATGAGCCAGCAGGTCGAGCCTCTAGGGGAACCCTTGGGTATCATCGTTATGCTTGTTATAGATTCTTTTATGTATTCTTGGTATATTGCATAACTGGGTTTCTATTTTTGTATTTATGTAGCTGACATCATGTTCAGTAAGCTTCTTAGGGATGAGTATCGGGCTGCTACTACTCCTCCAAATACCAGATCCTCTCGAGGGACCCCATCTTCCAGCAATCAGAGAGGAAAATGACATATTGCCATCCTACTGGTTCATCCTCCAAAAGATCAAGACCTAGTTCTTCCATTGTCCGTCCTAGTAGCTCTACACGACATACTTCCACTCCTCCTCCTCTCCTCCTCCTCCTCCTAAGCACTTAGGGGGACAGTCATTCAAATCTTCTCTCTCTTCTGTCGGGGGGTTGTATGATCACCTAATGCTGACGCGTGAGAAGGAAAGGGCCTCGTCTCGAGTTGTGGACATATTAAAGGGGGCACTCACCTCTGCTGACAAACTTCTCCTGTCCTCTCTGTCCCGAGAGGACCTGGACAAAATGTTGTCTTTGGTGCTTGAAAATGTAAGTTTTCTTGTGAGCATTCTTATGCTTAGTATTTACTTTGATGACTTTCATATCTTTGGTTCTTGTATTTTAGGCGGCTGCTTTATGGTGGGTGCTTTTGTCACGCCCTACAAGCAAGTTTTCCCAAGTATAGAGCGAAGCCCATAGGTAAAAATTGGAGGATTAGGTAGAATGTTTGCTGGGAGACGTGGCTAAGCTCCAGGATGCGAAGAAGGGGCTACAACGAGGTATCAACAGGTCGAGAAGGAGGTCAAGAAGCTTTAGAGAGAAATAACCAATTTAAAAGATGATCATGCTGAGGAAGTTTAGAAGTTGGGCGACTGGGTGTGCAAGGACTCTCCTGGTACTAAGGAAGGGCAAAACTATCTGGAGGCTTATTAGGCTAGTCGCCTCTCTGAGTATCAAAAGTCTGATGATTACAAGAAAGAGGTGGTTTTGATAACCGGTCCTTATCTTCGTTTTGCATTCAAAGCCTATTGACAATAATTTCTCGCCCATAAATATCCTCCCGCTGGAGAAGATACTTCTTTTCTAAATTTTGACCTAATGTTGGACACAACCCCTGTCCCTTTGATAAGTTTGTTTCAGCTACTGAAAATCCCCCTATTGAATCAGGTATTGCTTCTTTGTTGTGTCTGCTCCGTTATGTATTATCAGCCGATTTTTTTAATTGTGACCTGGGTGTGTTTTTAGAAGAGGACCTAGACCAAATTTTGGGAGCAACCTAAGCAGAGGTGCAAGATGATGCCAGTCATGTCCCAGGTGTTGTTATTGGGGAAAAACTCCTTAAGGGACTCCACCTAGGCCAATGATGGAAGACGTCCCAGTAGCTTCAGAAGAAGCTGAGGCCCTGTACCCTTCTTTTGTAAGGAGAAGGCTACTGATGTTGCTCACGGAAAAGCCCCGCTTGTGGGGTGATCCAAAATTGATGTACTTCCCCCTCTCTTCCGAGAACAATTTTAAACTCCTTTCATTTCTTTTTATCTGCACACACATTCCCTCACCCAAGGTGAGTATGAGCGCTTTATGTTTTTCGTTTATACTTTTAGCAACTCTGTTTCAGTCCTCTTCATTTGATATGCTCCCTATAGTGCATGTTAATGATAATATCGCGAGGTTACAAAATAGAATCAAGGTGGATGATCGTTCAACCATAATTTTTTGAAAGCACCACAACCTTTGTTTGGGGTATGGGGATCTCCAATTCTTAAGGGATGCTTGTATTTTATTTCTCTCAAGGCTTATTCCTTGGGGAGTGCTTTTCACTTTATTCTAATGAGTCTGTTTAGATAAGTTCTAACTGACCTTGCATTATGAGGGTGTTCCATAAGGATGGGATCTTCGTTGTTCGAGTATCAGTACCTTGTTTGTAATGTGAAGGGTGCCCTCGGTTAGGGCACTGTTTAAGAGCTGAAGGATGTCCTTCGTCTAGGACATTATTGAGAGTCGAAGGATGTCTTTGGTTTAGGACGTTATTGGGAGTCGAAGGATGTCCTTAGTCTAGGACGTTTATTGAGAGTCGAAGGATGTCCTTACGAATAGAACTTCCTTAAGTTATATATATTCCAAGGCCTGTTCAGTGGGCATCCTTCTCCGTCCTCTAGTTCATATGCTCCTTTCCCTATTATCTTAGTGACCTTGTATGGTCATTCCCATTTGGGATCCAATTTTCCAACTAGTTTCAAGGTGTCTACCCTCCTTAATGCAAGGTTGCTGACCTAGAAGTAGCGAGTTTTGCTCTTTTGTTATGAGCATTTATTATTGTGTTTTTGTATCTCTATTAATGGACAAACGCTATTTCTCGTACTTCTTTCACAAGGTCCAAGTGATTTTTGAGCAATTGGATGTTATCTTCTTCGGCAAAGTGTAATACTCTATGGGAGGGCATCCCCACTTCTGTTGGGATGATTGCCTGGGTCCCATACACCAAGGTGAAAAGACTTTCTCCAGTGGACTCTCTAGATGTTAGTCCAGTAAGACCACAAAACGCTAGTCAATTCTCCCACCCAGTTGTCTCCCGCTTTGTCCAGCCTCTTCTTGATCCCTTGTACCAATACCCGATTTGTGACTTCCACCTGTCCCTTAGCTTGAGGGTGCGATATAGAGGTGAATCTTTGTCGTACACGTAACCTTTCGCACCATTTCTGTAGTTTCCATCCTTGAAACTGTCTGTCGTTATCGAAAATTATTTCTCGCGGTAGTCCAAAACGGCATACGATGTTTTTCCATATAAATTTCATAATTTCTCCTTCCATTATAGGGGCAAGTGGCTCTGCTTCTACCCACTTTATGAAGTAATTGATGGCCACTAGGAGGAATTTTCTTTGCCCAGGTGCTATTGGGAATGGTCTCGCTATATCCATCCCTAACTCGGAGAAAGGATAGGGGGATAACATGACGTTAAGAGGTTTGGCTGGTTAATGTATGAAGGTAGTATGTTTTTGAAATTTCTCACATTTACTTACTAAACATTATGCATCTTGTTTCATGGTGGGCCAGAAGTATCCAGCTCATAGGGCTTTGTTGGCCAGCATCCAGGTTCCGATGTGAGATCCACAACACTCGCTATGTATTTCTCTAAGTATTTGCAAACCCTCTTCTTCGGAGAGATAATGGAGCAATGGATGGGTGAAGGATTTTTTATTCAATATGCCCCTCTATATTAGGAAACGGGTGGCTCTAGTCTTTATCTTGGTGGTCTCCCATTTGTTTTCTGGGAAGTGTCCCTCTTTTATCCATCATATTAGGGGTGTCCTCCAGTCGTTGCTATCTAACGCGATGGCCTAGACACTAAGTGGGATTCGAGGCTGAGCCAAATATTGTATAGTCATATGTCATGTTTTGCAATCTTCCAATGCACTAGCCAATTTGGAGAGGTAGTAAGTTTTGGCATTGTCTTCTCTGGGGATCTGTTGTAACTAAAAACTTTTGAACCTCGTTCTTAATTCCTCTATTTGCTGGAGGTAGTGTATCATGCTTTCTTCCTTGGCTTCGTATCTCCTTTCTTGCTTTACTATTAGTTGTGAACCGAAATAAGCTATATGATGCGAGGCTCCTGCATCTTGGGTCATCCTCATGCCTAGAATCAGGGCTTCATATTTGACTTCGTTGTTTGAGACTTTAAAGTCAAACATTAACTACAAACTCCATATTCTCACCTTGAGGGGAAGTGATTACTATGTTTGTTCCACTCCCTTGTGTAGTGGATGACCATCCACATGCAGTAATCATGGTTCTTCTTCCAGGGTCTTTTCTTGTCCTATGCTGTTTCAGAGATGAAATCCACTAGTGTCTGGGCCTCAATGGTGGTCTGGGGTAGGTATGAAATGTCATACTCACTTAGCTCTATCGCCCACTTTACTAATCGTCCAAACGCCTCGAGTTTGCCTAGGACATGTTTCAATAGTGTATTAGTTCTGACCGCTACGGGGTGTGAGAGAAAATAAGGTCTTACTTTTCTTGCGGTGACGACCAAAGCCAAGGCCATTTTTCCTATGGAGGGATAGCGAGTCTTTGTTCATGTGAGGACTTTGTTGCATAGTAAATGGGTATATGAGTGTCTCCTTTCTCTCGTACTAGCACGGAGCTTATTGCCTAGGGTGTTGAGGATAGGTAGAGGTATAAGATATCTCTAGGTGACGGTTTTACCAATAAGGGGAGCATTGCTAAATATATTTTTAATTCTTCGAATGCTTTTTGGCACTCTTTGTTCCACTCAAAATTCTTGACTTCTCTTAGTGTCTTGAAAAAGGTAACTTTTTTCAGCAGATTTTGAGATGAATCGACTGAGTGCGGTTATTCTCCCCGTCAATCATTATACTTCATTGATATTAGTAGGAGATCTCATGTCTAGGATAGCTTTGATCTTGACAGGGTTGGCCTCGATACCTCGTTGAATTACCATGAGTCTTAAGAATCGTCCTCTGCTGACCCCAAATGCGCATTTTGCTGGGTTAAGCTTCAACCAATACTTTCTTAAGACCGTGAAGGTTTCTTCCAAGTCTTCCACATGTCTATTGGCCTCTTTGCTTTTTACTAGCATGTCATCCACATAAACCTCCATATTTCTTCATAGTTGAGGTTAGAATATCCTATCCACCAATCTCTAGTATGTAACCCCTGCATTTTTCAACCCAAAGGGCATGGCCACGTAACAGAAAGTCCCTTCAGATGTAATGAAGCTGACTTTTTTATGATCTTCTGGTTCCAGCATTATTTAATGGTATCCGTGTGAGGTGTCGATCATACTTAACAGTTCACACCCAGACGTAGAGTGTACTAGTTGATCAATCTGTGGCAGTGGGTAAAAATCCTTATGGCATGCCTTATTAAGATCTCAGAAATCTATGCACATTCTTCATTTTCCACCGGGTTTAGGAAAAAGGACGACGTTGGATAACCACTCAGGGAATTGTATTTCCTTTATATGGCCAGCGGTTACCAATTTGTTCACCTCTGTTTGGATGATTTTATCTTTTTCAGGCCCAAAGTGCCGCTTGTTTTGTTTTACGGGTTTGATGTTAAGGTCCACGTTGAGGTGATGTGTGATGACGCCGGGGTCGACTCCTTCCAAGTCCTGATGGTCCATGTAAACATGTCTTTATTTTTACGAAGACAGATAATTATTTCTTCCTGCGTGGTATCCTTCATCTTGGATCCAATTTTTGTAACCTTTTTTGGGTTACCAAGTATGAGTTCAATGGTAAGGAGCTCATCCACGGGTTGTACATTGCCAAGGGAATCCTTCTCTATCTCGAGACCAGGTACTTGATCTTTCCCTCATTTATTGTGATGTTACTCCAACGTTTTGTCCAATCCTCTCTTCTTGCCCTTCTTGATTGCTTCGATATAACATTTACAGGCTTGTAGGATATCAACCGTACTTCACTACCCCCCCAATCCACTGGGAATTTAATTTTCATGTGGTAGGTGATAGAAAGGCTCAGTAGGTATTGAGCGTGGGGCGTCCTAGGATGACATTGTAAGCTGATGGTATGTCTACCACTAAGAATTTAAGCAAGTAGGTTCTTCGAAGGGATGTAGTACCCAGTGTCAAAGGTAATGAGATCATACCCCTTGGATGTACTATTTCCCCAGCAAATCCATATAGGGAAGTGTCTACTTTATCTAGGGGAACATCTCCTAGCTGCATCTGGTCATAGGCTTCCCGAATAGTATACCTGCTGAACTACCTGAGTCTATGAATACTCGCCCAACTTCATAATTGGCCAACAGGGTTGTGATGACTAGGGCATCATTACCAGGTGTCCTAGGTTCGCGTTGTTCTTCCTGTATGAACTGGATGAGAGGGGTATCTTTCGCAGCTTCTACTTCCATTATCTCTCTTGCAGTTACCCCATAAGCCTCTCTTATTTGTGCCTCCCTAATTCTCTGTGAATCTACTCTAATAGGTCCTCCTACGATCATCCTTATCACACCCTTCCTGGGTAGGTCATTGATCTCGGTCTAGCCAGTCATCATGGACCTAGGTATCTCCAGGCTTGGGAATTCAAGTTTTTCGTTTTTGCTTGCTCTATTTGTTTTGTGTTTCTGGTACGGTACGGTACCTACTATTTTTTTCCAACATATGTATTCTTTAGATATCCATTTTGAATCAATCGTTCAATCTCATTTTTCAGATGTCTACACTCCACGGTAGTGTGCCCATAGTCGTCATGAAAGCGGCAAAATTTGTCTGACTTGGGACGTTGAGGTATATCTTTGTATGATTTGGGGCATGATAAAAAACCCTTGCCTTCCACTGCCATGAGCGCCTGTTTTAGGGATAGTTAAGGGAGTGTACACCGTGTTTATCCTTTGCCACGTAGGCTTCTTTTCTTTAAAGTCCATCCTAGGCTTCTTAGAGGATCCTCCCTCCTTGTTCTCCTTCCTTTTCTCTCCTCGTCCTTCTCTTTGGAAGTCTGGGCATCTTCCATATTGATGTACTTAGCGGCCCAAGCTAAAAGGACGTCAAATCTGGTAGCCGGCTTTTTGGCCAGGGATTTAAAAAATCTCCGTCCAATAACCCTTGCGCGAAGGCGTTGGCCTTGACCTCTTGGGTGGCTGAAGGGGCTTCCAGAGAAACTGTATTAAATCTCTGAAGATATTCCTTCACAGATTCTCCCTCCTTATGACAAATAGAGAAGATGCTTAGTTCAGTCTTTCGCTGTCTTCTGCTGCTGGCAAATTAATGCAGAAAAAAAAACGGAATTCCTGAAAACTACCTATCGTGGCCAGAATAATTGGTTAAACCATTTGTGCTGCCCGGCAAAAGTAGTGACAAAAGCTCAGTATTTGATGCCGTCAGTGTATTGGTGTAGTAATGTCGCATTCTCGAAACATGACAGGTGCTCTTGCGGTTTGGTGGTGCCATCATACTCCACTATGGCTGGGGTTCAGCAATTCATAGGTAATTCGTCTGTCATTACCCTTCAGTGAAGAGGGTGCCGGCTTGTTCTTCAAAGGGTGCTCCCATCATTTGATATTGACGTCCTAGCCCTTTCTGTAGATGTTCCAACATGGCCAACCATTGCGGAGGGACATCCCTTACCTAGGTGGGCGCCAGGGTGTTCAAGGTCTCAACATTGTGGGGCTTTGGTCCTACTAGAGCTAGCTTGACCTATTCCGATGCGGGCACTTTGTAGGGGGTCCTTGTTCGTACAGAGACGAGGACCTCCAGCTACTCGCGAATGACTAAAGTGATCATTTGTTGGATAACTCCTAAGAGAGTTGAAGACAATTCCGTAGGAGGGGTGTCTAAGGAGGCAACACGTCCTGCAGGCTCAGTCGATGTTTCCACTAACCCCGGGGATGTTCGTAGCGTTGGCCTCACACAAGGGTTAGAGAAGCATTTGAAACAACTTGTAGAGCCTGGTCTGTTGCGCTAAGTGTCTCTCCGGCTTTTTGTTTACCCTGGGTGTTGGTGGGGGCTTCCATAGTCTGCTCACATCTTAGAATCTACGATAGTTCCCATAGATGCAATTGATGCCTCTGAAAATGCACAAATCCACTGGGTTATTATCGAAATGCTTGGGCCGCTATCAAATAAAAGTCCAGTGACGGGGACCTGCAAAAACACGTTAGCACTCAAACATCCAAGTTAGCATTTATATTAAGAAAATGAAAGAAAAAAAATAAACGGTGAAAAGAGATAAGCCGTATGATCAGAAAGCTTGAGAATGTTTATAAGAATATCACGATTGTATTAGTAGAGAAAAGAGATAACCAGGGTCAATCCGAGTGTGATCATGTATTTATAGGGGAGAGTCCTAGGCTGAAGGGAGGTGATTCAGACTTCTGTGTTCTGCGGGGGTCGTTGCATGGGATAAGAGTCCTTGCTAGTGAAAGTCCGGTTAGCCTAGGACTTTGAGATTGGTTTGTTTCTTCACACGGGGGCTGGGCGGAAGATGCTTCTGGGCTTACCCCAATTTGGGGTTGACCCCTTAATTGTGTTGGGCCTCATCATGAAGGAATGCATCTTGGTCCGGTCATCTTTTGCTGAGCCCAGCAAAAGTGGACGGACTAAGTCTACACATATGGGCTGATATATAGATATATATATATATATATATCAGTAAAAAAGGATATTTTATTAAATATTGTAAAAAGCAAAAAGAGATGATAAAAATAATGAAGATGCAAATGTAATCACTGAAGAGATTTCTGGAAAAGTATATATGGTATTTAAATTATGCTCAGCCTTTTAAAGCCTAAGTAAATGGTTATGGCTGGAAAAAAATTTGAAACCAATAGGAAAAGCCTCAAATTCTTGCACTTAGGATAATTAAATATTTCATATTTTTGCGCTTTCTAACCTATGTTTGTGCAAGTGTTCTTTCTGTTTTGCAAGTACTATCCCAAGTATTTGGCAATGATGAAAAGGCAGATCCGGCCTTGGACTTGTTCTCCTCTTTTACATACTGGTCAAGGTGGAAAAGGTTGAGAAAATGTGGCTAAGCCGATTCCACCTCCCTGGCCTATTTGTGCGCTCGGCCCCACTTTTGCCACCTGGTCCATTTGACCCGACCTGGTCCTTTTGTTTTTTATTTCCCTCTTTTTTGCAGAATGAAAAACCTCACCCCCAGTCCTCTCATCTCCTTGTCTCCTCACACCTTCTCTCTTAAGCAAACCAGCCACTCTCTTCTCCTCCCAAAATGTCGTTTCACTGCCGATTTCCTCTCTCACCATCATCAATGTCCCCTCTATAATAAAACACTTTTGGTGGCTTTTTGAATATGAGATCAGAACAAGAACTCTTCTTCTTTTCTTGCTCCGATTAAAAGTTCTCTGTGAACTTAGTTTCTTAGTGATAAATCCTGAGTGGTCTTGATTTGGGTCTATGTAACTAAGCCTTGGTGGCTGTTTGAGTGGTTGAACCTTGGTGGCGAGTTTTGCGTGAAAAAGCAACCGGTGGATGGTTGCCGGCCTTAGTGGTTGTGGGTTTTCTCCTTACTGGATCTAGCTCCCTGAGCCAAACACTTATCTGATATTATTTTTCTTTCACCGTTATTCATTGATCTATGATATTTGTTAATATATTCTGACATATCTGTTCTATTATTATTGGCTTGTATAAGGGTTTTCGTAATCCACGATTCATTGAAATAGTTGTATAAGGTTGTATTTTTTTTATCATTTTGGCTTATAACTGGTGTAGTGCATTTAGACAAATGAGTAAATTTTTATTTTTCTTAATGATATTTTGAGTTGGTCAAAAAAATTAATATTAGAAAGTATTCCTAATTTCAATTAAAACCAATTTACTAGAATTTAATCTAATAGAATTTCAATCAATATTTCGAAGTTTAAATTTTTAATTAGAGAGAACGGTGCAATGACTTTTTTTAATTTGAGAAGAACCGAAAGGTAATATAACCAATGTAGCCGCAGGGAAAACCAGATTGTATAAAGAAAACAACCAATAAATAAATATAGTTAACAACACAAAATTATATTCTTAGATGGGATGAAAAAAAAAAATATTAAAAATAAGGTTAAAATAAGTCATTTTAACCATGATAATTTTAAATACAATATAGAGGTATTTTAGTCTAAAACACTCAAAAATAAGGTCCAAAACCCCATAAAGACGCCCACCATTAGCGCGTTCAATACACCTTCTTTAATTACTAATGGAAATGATATTTTTTGCTGAGTTTTACAAGCATATAAGAGTTTTTAGTCTATTTTCAAAATACAGGAGTTTTTTAATCATCTATACTATTATAAAAAGGAAAGGGGTTTCTAAACTCAAAGTGGTAGTTCTCATACCACTACACCAAAAATTTTAAATGCCAGAAATGCCCTTCTATTAATAGAACCTATTGAACTTCCCACTCATATTGAATTAACTACTTTATTACCTCACTTAAGAAAATTAATCCCATAAAATTACTACATTCACAAATTTAATTTACTCACTTTTTTTTTTTTGTTGATTAAATTAAGCACAATAATTAGTATTAATTTTGCATGTAAATATAATCATTACTAGCTATTGAATTATATATATTGTACAAAGTTTTAATTTTTAATTTAATTATAGTAAAATATGTATAATGTATTGACAATTAATTAATGCATTAAAAGAGGTTATCACCAGTTTTTGTATGTGAGGTTGCAAAGGCAATGACAAACTTTCATATATAGGAACTAATTATGAACTTTATTATGCAGAAACTTTAATACTAAGTTTTTGTGTTTAATTTGATCAACACAAAAAAAAAAACAAAAGTGAGTAAATTAAATTTTTGAATATGTAAAATTTTATATGGCATTAATTTTCTTTAAGTGCGGTAATTTGAGTAGTTAATTTAATATGGTGGAAGGTTGTAAATAAGGTTTTATTAATGAAGGATGACATTTAAGAATGTGGTGGTATGTGGTATAAAGAACTACCACTTTTGAGCCTATAAACTCACTTAATTTTATTTATAAAAAAGTAATATGATGGCACGCAGTACTGCGCACAGGATTTATTAATTGGATTGTTATTGGAATTCATAATTTTCTTGATTATATTCCCTATAATATATATATAATATATAATTAAATAATTAATTTGTCATTGTTTTACAACTTTATATACAAAACCGTTGATAAATTTTTCTAATGCATTAATTATCATACATATTTTATTTGAATTAAATTTAAAACTAGAACTTTGTACACATACATTATATCATAAATACTAATATTTTATCTTTATTTTAGTGGGTAAATTTAATTTGTGAATTTAATTCATTATCCTCCATAGTTGTTTTAGCATAAGAGCCTGGTTTGTTGTGATGAGGCTGTGAAGACCAAGCCCTCCTTCCTTCTTGGTTTGCAAATCGTTCCCAAGCTACTTCGCATTTCCACTTCCAGTTGAACCATACCACAGAAAACTTTCTCATTTTCTTCTCTAGATTTTCAGACAACCTTAGGAAAGTAATGAATGCCGAGAGGCCCAATACATGTGCACGTACTAAGGACTGCTTTGATGAGTATTCAGCGGCCAGCGTAAGACAAAGTTCAGGTGGTTCCAGCCGGCCAGTCGTTGCGTCCACTTTGTCAAATAAGGCCTGCAATCGTTAACGGTTAATCTAGATGATGTTAAAGGAATACTAAGTATTTGATAGGGCAATGATCCTTCTTGGAACCCCAAATATTCCAAGATCTGTTGTCGTTCCTGCTGCACCCGCTCGGAGAAATGATATCTGGCTCTTTGGCCGATTCACTTTGTGAATTTAATTTGTGAATGCAGTAATTGTATGAAATTAATTTTAAAATGATTGAGTTCAATGTGAGTTGAGAAATTTAATTAAGTTTACATAGAAGGGCATTTTTGGTGTTTAAAAAATTTAGTGTAGTGGTATGAAAACTACCACTTTGAGTCTATAACTCCTCTTTTCTTTAATAATAACTAGATTCTGTGGCACGCAGTACCTGCGCGCATGAATTTATTAATATTTTTGTTTTATTAAAAATTCATAATTTATTCTTATATATATATAGATATATATATATATATATTAAATTTTGTCATTGTTTTACAACTTTATGTACAAAACCCGTCGATAAATTTTTTCTAATGCATTAATTATCAATACATATTTTATTTGAATTAAATTAAAAACTAAAACTTTGTATCACATACATTTAAACTCAATAAATACTAATATTTATTAGTACTGTGATGAGTTAGAGCGAATAATCAATTAAATAATAAAGAGGTGAGTAAATGTTAATTTGTGAAGAAGTAATTGTATGAAAGTTAATTTTTTAGAAAAAAAAAAAGTATTGAGTCAATGTCAGTTGAGGAATGTAATTAATGGTTTACATAGAAGGGCATTTTGTGAGTATTTAAAAAATTTGGTGTAGTGGTATGAGAACTACACTTTGAGTCTATCAACTCCCCTTTCCTTTATAAATAGTATAGATATAGATACTAGATACCATGGCACGCAGTACCTGCGCACATAATTTTATTAATACTTTTATTTTATTGAAACTCTATAATTAAGTTTATTTCATGTAAAAATTGTTGATTAACTTTTAATGCATTAATTTCCAATATCATATATTTACTTGAATTAAATTAAAAATGAAAACTTTAATTTAATACTAATATGTTATGTTTAATTTAATTAATAATAAAATTAAATAAAAGTGAGTAAATTTAATTTGTGAGTGCAAAACAATTACATGGAATTAATTTTCTTAAGGAACGTGATTGAATAGTTAATTCAATATAAGTTAAGGAAGTTAAATAGGTTTTATAAATGAAAGGATATTTTTTGCATTTAAAAAATTTGGTGTAATGGTATGATAACTACACTTTGTATCTATAAAAGCTTTTTTTTATAATATATAGATATATAGATATGAGTAATATTACGCACGTATGTATTGCGTGCCACATTATCTAGTTTCAATAAAACAAAGGGATTAAATGGATTTTAGGTTTTTATACGAGTAACTAAAAAATATAATAAATAAGTAATTATATATTGATGTTCATTGGGCAAGGAGCCGGGAAAGAGTAAAATACTGCCCCATTGATAGGCCCACGGATTCCTCGAGAACGTTGCACGCCGAAGCCCTTCATGCGCCTCTCAAGTTGTTAATGGGCGGATCATGTAAACTTGAATAACCAGCCCACACC
>JACGWL010000530.1:0-12145 GCA_034509725.1 Sesamum angolense
AAAAAACGCTAAGGGCCTGAGTACAAAATTATCGCTTCACACACGAAATTAACCAGATACTAAAACTTGGCAAAGGCTTACCGTAAAAGCTACAGTATCGATTCTAGCAAATTTATTGAACGGTAGTAACTAAAAGTTGAGGTAGTTAGAAAAGTATGGTACCTCGACTTTTCCAAAGATGACTATAGTATGGTACCTTTTTGCATTTAACCCTTTACTAAATTGAGGATTTTTATTTAGACTAACCTAATGTTATTGTGAAGTTTGGATTAGTATTTAGATCTTACTCATATGCTATCATTTTAAATTTTATTTTGCTTAGTTAAATCATATTTTTAGGAAAGAAATATTTAAAATGTTTTCCAGCAAAATTAACCACGTTGAAATATTATTTGTCTATTTATTTTTAAGATATATTGTGCTTTCTCTAAGTAGTTTAGAGGATGAGGAATGCCAAATTGTTTTTTCTTTTTGACGAGTTTTGCTCTATTTCTTATTTATTATTGAAAAGACTACCCCAAATAAGCATACATAGACTACATCTGAATTGATGAATTTGAAGTTTAGATTAGCATTTGATTCACATATTATTTATTTTAAATTTTACTAGGCACAGTAACTTATTTTTTGCGTAAAGTATTTAATCAAAATATCCTAACAAATTAATCGTATCAAAATATTATTTCGTATCTTATTTTATTGTTGGATATATTTGTCATTGTTAAGGAAATTAGAGGTATTAGGACTATTAAAAAATTTCTTTTTTGATAGAATTGATTATTTGAGAACTAATTTTGATTCATTATTAGGTGGTGAGTGAGACCTTTTGGGCTTTTGAAGTAGAAAAAGGTAGAGAAGCTTCTGATGAGAAGAACAAGGAAAAGAAAATTTGCTTCCTCAAAACATGGGCCCAACACCCCAAGCTGGAAAGAAGAGATTATGAGATTCCTCACTCAAGGAACCACCCTGACAATCCGAAGGAAACGAGAGCTCTAAGAGTGAAAGCAACTCATTTTGTACTGCTCGACGGAGAACTATACAAACGTGGCTTCTCACAACCCCTTCTAAAATACCTAACTCCCGAGGAGGGGAATTACGTTTTGCGAGAAATTCACGAGGAAATTTGCGGAAATCACCTCGGAGGAAGGGATTTAGCAGGGAAAGTCGTAAAGCAAGGTTACTTTTGGCTGACAATGCTCCAAAATGCCCAAGAAATGGTAAAATGATGTCCCACGTGTCAAGAGCATGCGAACATCAATCATCGACCAGCAGCACTGATAAACCCCTCGAAAGCCCATGCCCGTTCGATTAGTAGGGAATGGACTTAGTGGGACCATCCCACAAGCCGCAGGATAGAAGAAGTTCTTGATCGTCACCGTCGATTATTTCACGAAGTGGGTAGAAGCTGAGCCTTTGGCCAAAATAACAGAGAAAGAAGTGATTAAATTCCTTTAGAAGAATGTCATGTGTCGTTTCGGTATCTTTCGCTCCCTGGTGTCCGATAGTGGAACCCAATTTTCAGGAAGAAAAATCAAAGAATGGTGCAAAGGGTTGGCGATCAAACAGTTCTTCACCTCAGTCAGCAATCCGCAAGCAAACGATCAAACCGAGGTCACCAATCGAACAATCTCCAACACTTGAAGACGAGGTTAGGGTCGGCCAAGAAGATTGGGTAGATGAATTCCCAACGCACTGTGGGCATACCGAACAACGCCAAGAACCTCCACTGGGAATCTCTTTTTACCCTCTCTTAGGGGACGGAAGCCGTTGCACCCGGCAGAAATCGGAGAACTCAGTTGGCGTGTGAAGTGTTATGACCCAGCTCCAATGTGTAGGGCACTGAGAACGAACTTGGATTTTCTCGACGAGGTGAGGAAAATAGCCTCGGCGCGCGCTACAATGTATAAATCTAGAGGCCAAGGCATAAAAATGCGAAAGTTATGCCGAGAAACTTCCAAGTGGGGGATTTGGTCATGAGGAAAGCTGAGGCATCTGTCATGTGGGGAAGTTGGACCTAAGTGGAAGGGCCTTATAAAAACGTGGAAATCGTTAATGAGGGGGGGGGGGGGCTTACAAGTTACAACATATGGAAGGCAAGATCATTCCCCGCACGTGGAACGTCGCGAACCTCAAGAAGTACTACACTTAAGTTCATGAAGTAAGATAAATTTCCCTTTTTGGCAGTCACGCTCGAGATAGGAGGGGCAAAATAGGAGACCAAGTTTTCACTCCCTCCCCATTTTATTTATTTTAGATATTTTTTGTTTTGCATCCCTGACAAACTTTGTAAGTTTGTAACATGTCTCGTGTAATGAAGTTAATTTCTCCGTCGTAGTTTGAACGTTATATAATGTCGAGATCTCTGAGGTTTCACGAGGTCTCTAGAGTCAGCTCTTAGTTGCCCCGGGACCCCACGGGAAAAACCCCCCGAGATCCGCCTCACCAATTTTGCCCCGGAGAAATTTGCCCCCCCTCGAGGCTGATAAAGAAACAGCCTTGGGGCTCGAGAGCAAGACTACTCCCTGAGGCAATAAGTGAAAACTAAACCTAATGCGATGTCCGATTCAATAAAATAGCATAATGTTCCAAATACATAGCCGATCACATGCCGGAAAACATTAATCGAAATACTTCACTAATGAAACACATAATACCAAGGAAAACAACTACGCATTTTTGTCGTCATGGCCATGTGAAGTTCCATCACGATTTGTCTTTCTCTACAATACTGTAGCTTTCTTTTATGGAGGAGGATACCATGACTTAGTCATTCATGATACTTTGTATAGTGCGCCTTGTACGTTTTTTTCATTAATGAAATTTACCTTCACCGAGAAAAAACTAAGAACTTTGCAATCATTCACAAGCCTATTAGGTCATCTGAAAATTATGATTCATATCAAACATAATTAAATTGAGAAAATAGTTTGTACGTAAATATACAATTGCCATGATTACTGTATCATGTGATTTAGTTTGTATTTTTTATCATGATCAGAATTCAATAATTTTGTTTTAAAAAATGTGCATCGTTAGAAAAATAGAATAAGTATAGTTTGTGTAATGTTGTTGATATTTTAGAAAAGTGTATGTGTAATTTTCAAACAAGTAGGAGTGGTTCATGTAAATAATGTTTATATTTTTTATGGGTATATATATAATTCATCGAAGAAAAGTAAGAGTGGTTTGTATAAATAACCATGGGTCCGAGAGTGTAGATGTTATTATCCCTATATATTATTCATATTTGTATGTACATCCATGTAAAATGTGTGTATGAACCCAAATTTAGGCGTAACTCGCAATATGTCAGCATTTCAACTTATGTTATTATTATACCTGATGTAGTTCAGATCTTTATGCAGTGAACGATACACTACAAAAAAAAATTGTTGTTCATGTGTTTGTAATTACTGAGATTTTAAAATCTGTAATAGATCAATACTATTAACTATTTGTCATGTTTCCTAATTATGGCTACAGTATTTATCATGGTTCTCTGCTATGGTCAAAATATTTGTTATGATATCAGTTATAGTTAATATTTTGGTCTAGCCATTCGTGTAGGTTTGATATTAATGTTGATTAGATTGCTTTTTCTTAATCATGATAACATAACATATTTCTTGCAGCGTTATCCCTTTGTTACGACAAAAAATAACTAATAACGATTCTAATAATCATTTCTGGTTGATTCAAATAGAGATTTGAAAAGTAACCATATATTTTTTTTGCAATTTACACCTAGAGTAACTTATTAGTATTGATTTACTCCATTATAATATGAAAAAAAAAAAAAAAAGTTTAAAAAGAATTATATAATATTAGTACTAAAATAAAATCAGTTAGTCAAAAGTCACTCATTTTAAAATTTTCAATAGTACTTACAATTGAATAAAATTGAGGATTTTCATTTAGAATAATCTAATGTTACTTTGAAGTTTGGATTAGTATTTAGATCCACAATCCCAAGTTGGGAAAAGGATTCAGCCAATTCCTGTAGATCCGATACATCCGCTCTGGTTACCTCCATTATTTTGGCTTGAGAATCTCCTTCGCCTTTCCCTTATGATGTAGAAGAGGTACTGTCCCAGGGCATCCCTGATCCGTTCTTGTCTGTGTATAGATGTTTCAAGGTTCTCCCATTGGTTCCTTTTTAGATCTGCAATTTCTATCTTCAGATCTGTAAGATTCAGTTCCATTTTTCTTGAATAGTCTCCTCCGTTAGTGGAAAAATATCTAAAATATAATATTAACCCATATATTTCTTCAATAAACCTAAGCTTTGATACCATTTTCAAGCAAGGGGGCTAGATCTGCGGAAAATAAACTTTTTGGGGCTGAAGTGATATTTTTAAAAGTTAGAGCCTGGTATAAAAAATGTCAAAAAAAATTAAGATACTATAATTGCAGCTTCCGTAAACTACAGTATCATTCTTGCCAAATTTTCTAAACTGTGGTACTAAAGTTGGATATTTTAAAAAGTATGTACCTAACTCGCAAAGTGACCTATAGTATGGTACTTTTCTTGCATTTAACCCTTTACTAAATTGAGGATTTTTATTTAGAATAACCTAATGTTATTTTTAAGTTTGGATTAGTATTTAGATCTTACTCATATGCTATTCATTTTAAATTTTATTTTGCCTGGTTAAATCATATTTTTAGGAAAGAAATATTTAAATTGTTTCCTAGCAAATTAACCACGTTGAAATATTATCTGTCTATTTATTTTTAAGATATATTGTGCATTCTCTAAGTAGTTTAGAGGATTAGAAATGCCAAATGGTTTTCTTCTTTGACCGAGTTAGGCTTTGCGCCTATTTCTTCTTTATTATTGAAAAGACTACCCAAATAAGCATACATAGACTACATCTGAATTGATGAATTTGAAGTTTAGATTAGCATTTGATTCACATGTTATTTATTTTAAATTTTACTAGGCACAGTAACTTATTTTTTGCGTAAAGTATTTAATCAAAATATCCTAACAAATTAATCTTATCAAAATATTATTTCGTATTTTATTTTTATTGTTGTGCATATTTGTCATTGTTTAAGGAAATTAGTGGTATTAGGACTATTAAATTTTTCTTTTTTGATAGAATTGATTAGTTGAGAACCAATTTTGATTAATTATTAGGCGGTGAGTGAATGCTTGTGGGCTTCTGAAGCAGAAAAAGGTAGAGAAGAACAAGGAAAAGAAAATTTGCTTCCTCAAAGCATGGACTGCATCAAATAAAGAAATATTCACTAACATAGTAGGAAAACAACTACATAGGATGTCACCGATCTATGATCTAAGTGCTACAAACATGCTTGATTACAGTAGGCAAGTCTTTGTCTTTTACACGACGACTGCAGATTTCCTCCGAACCTCTTGCATTGAGATCATCTTCACTGGCAACTTAACTGAAAAAGCAAAGAAGAAATCAACCATACAGAAAAGTTTGCAACACACAATGGCCCATATCTGTCTCTTCCTCTCTGCCATTTCTAACCAAAAACCAACCTTTGTCCCCATTTCACCTCTACCAATTTTTCCCCATATTTAAAAATCAAGAAATGTTGAGACCATTGTATTATCCTTCGTATACATCAAACCCAAAACTTGGTCTGATTTCTATTAAGCCTTCACCTTCTCAACATTCTAATGTAGAAAGCAATAGGATTATGAATTCCAAGGCCACTTTAAACATGACAGACGCAAGGTGGTGCGGAGTTGAGGCCTAAATGGGAGATAATATTCCAATGTTTTTGTAGATTAATTCTCGATTTGTTCATTATGTTAGGTTTTGGTCTCATGTTGCTTTCTCAAAACTTTCTGTTTGTCGTACATTTGCATTTTCGTACAAATTTTACAATATCATGATATATTGTCCATATCATTGACATCTAAAATTTGAAGGTGTATCACAAAAAATTAGTTTGTTGGAAAATCATCATTACACAATCATTCGGAAATAAAATACCGCATACTAAATTGCAAAACAGTCGAGATGCCAATCTCATTATTTGTTTTAAAATCATAAAGGAAAAATAGTTATGTACTCTTTTGGAAGTCTAAACAAAGAAGGTGAATGCAATTTGCTAAAAAATTGAAAACCGAATGCAACTTAAATTGTCCAAAGAACTGCAAAAACTGTTTTGAATCCAATTCTTTTTCATAGAAATAAAACTCAAAAACAAATTTCCTTGAAAATCCAAAAACACGACTTTTCATGCATTTATCCAAAATATTGTCCAAAGAACTGCAAAAACTGTTTTGAATCCAATTCTTTTTCATAGAAATAAAACTCAAAAACAAATTTCCTTGAAAATCCAAAAACACGACTTTTCATGCATTTATCCAAAAATATTAAATGATTTTGAGAGAAAAGTATTGTAAATTTAAGAAGATATTCTAAACATTGTAAATTTATCTTAAATCCCATTCAAGCTGACTTTTGAGAATTAAAAAAGAGCATCCGCATGAAAAACAAATCTTTGAGTCAAAGAGAAAAACTGATTTTAAGAATTTTAGGAAAACAAAAGAACACTTGACAAGGAAAACAAAACTTTTGGGCAAAAAAAAGAGAGAAACAATTTTCTAGTAATACATTTTGAGTTGTCAAAACTCTGTTCCTTAAAAATCATTGATGAAAACTTGAACGTGCAGAATACTAAAAAAAAAAAGTTTTACCAAGTAATCTTGAAAAGTAAATTTTTTAATTGGCATCTAGACAACTGTTCCACAATAGCATAGCATTTGATTTCCAAAGTTTGTATAATATAGATGTTCCAACATACTATTCCGTAATACACCTTAAAAAATAAGATGTCAATAACATGAACTAACATGATTTCTGTAAATCATACAAAAACGTCAAATGTATTAACAACAAAAAGTTTTTAAGACAGCTCATGAAGAAAACCCAACATAATAAATGAACCAAGAATAAATTTACAAAAAGATGAGATATTTGTTCTCCCATTTAGTTCTCAACTCTATACTTGCATCGTTCACATTTTGAGCGGCCTAAGAAATCCCTAATCCTATCCTTTTCCAAACAAGAATGGAGAAAGCATGGCTTTCCAAAGAAATCAGAGCAGCAAATTAGGTTTGAATTATACAAAGTGTAAAATCAATGGTCTCGATTGTTCTTGATTACAAAATATAGGAGAAAAATCAGCAAAGAAGAATTGATAGGGTCGTTGGTTACTTTTCAGTTAGAAACTTGAAGAGAAGAATATGAAGATACGTAAGGCTGTTGTTAGGTTCTAAAATGTAACAAATTCCCACACAATTCTTATCAATATAAGGTTATCTAGTTTGCAAATAACATACGAACCAAATTCAAACTCTAGACGGAAGAAAACAACATAGATACAGCATTGTAGCATTCTCCAATTGAAAGGCATTAGAACAGATACCGCACTTGAGTTTCATTACAGTCCAAGGAGGAAATTGAGATATTTAAAGTCATGCTCATATTTCAGTGAACCACATGTATGCATTAAGAAAGAAGATACGTAAGCTTACTGTTCCTGAAGTGGATCCATAGTTGCAGGAACAGCCAAAGTGTTACTTACTGTTCCTGAAGTAGATCCATAGTTGCAGATTTAAGTGAACATATCACTATGGGGTCCCATTAGATTCAAGCAGTTGTCTTACGCAATTATGGTGTAACGGACAAACATGAGCATATTTGCTAGTATAGCCTAGCTATATTAACAACTGCAGGCAAACATTCTCAGACACAAATTCCCACATGCACCAAGGACCATTGCCAGCAATTTACAAGGATGGAAAATGAAACTCATAGCCAGTACATCCACAGGCAGAATATAGAATTAGTAAATAACTTTCTGAAACAACATGCATGCAAATTATAACATTGCTATACTCACATTCTTCCTATAGTAAAAGTAGGGAAGAACAGCCAGCAGAAGAAGATGAAAATCAAATCCAAAGCCGCCAGGTTCTCTCGGCAGATTATGAAAAACAAAGGTTTTTCCCTAGGAGTTACTATATCATTAACGCTCATGGAAACCTGATCCAAGACAATGATTAACACATGCATTAGTAAAAAAGAACATGTAAAAGACCAAAACATAACCAATTCAATGCCAATAGTCTCAT
This sequence comes from Sesamum angolense, assembly GCA_034509725.1. Classification (NCBI taxonomy): domain Eukaryota; kingdom Viridiplantae; phylum Streptophyta; class Magnoliopsida; order Lamiales; family Pedaliaceae; genus Sesamum; species Sesamum angolense. The sequence goes on from JACGWL010000530.1 coordinate 8,123, forward strand.
GGACTCGAGTATAAAAAAACCAGAATAAGTTTGGTTCCCACTCCATCTCTATAGGAACCCCTGTGAAAGCATTTGGACGCAATTAAATATAACATTATAGGATGGGAATAAAAAACAGCAGAATATATACCAAGTGGTTCATCCAGTCTAGGATCAAAATAACAACAGCATCACTACAGAATATAATCATATGAAAAAACAAGCATACCCAGAGGGAAAAGACCTCAAAACCTCCAATTCAGAGAGGCATATTGGCTATTCTCTTGACAAGTTTTGAACCAGCATCAATGTCTACACCGGCAATCCCGCACACTTGTCGACAGACCGCAGTAGTAATCCAAGACATACAATAGAACCCATGTAGAAATTGAAATTCAAGATCCTTGAAATAACAAACCCAGACCTTCAAAAAGACAAAAAGGAAAAAGAGTAAGGCCGTGTAATTCAAGAATTCAGTGGTCTTGTAAAGTACTCATATTACATCTTCCGTTGGGAAGACACACTTCCTTTAACCAATACTCTAAGTACTCTTAAGTTCACAATGCAAGAACCCATAATTCAAGAAACTTAAAAGAACTCGTTTGCAATGAGTTGATATCAGACTCTCAAAGAAATACCTTAAGAAAGAAGAGACAGAGGGTGAGGGCAGTCGTCGGCGGAGGCGGGCGGCGGGCTCCTGAGACTATGCGGACAGACGCCGCTGTTTGGGTGCCCTTTCGCTTTTCTTCTACACTATTTTTGATTTTCCAAAATCTGTTCGTGGGATGTTCCTAATTTATAGTGTTTTAGTGCAGGGGACTAATATTCACCGGCGTGGACTTCACAACGGTAAGATTTTTTGTTCTTTTTGAAAACTCACAACTTACCGTTTAGAAGGATGAATGTTCTAGATTAGGGTTTCTGTGTGGTTGAAGTGTGATAGATCGACGGACCAGTGAACAAGATGATAAATTCGAGGGTAATTGCATTTTTGCCCCTGTGTTATCATGAAATTGCAAAACCAATCTGCGCAAAATCGTGTCCGGCGACACTGGGTATGAGTTTTTTTATGGAGTTTACTGGGATGGACTGGGCTTTTAATAGCCTTATTCTCGTTCAGCCCGTAGTTGGTCCAAATGATTTTAATTTGAGTTCAGCCCCCAGTATGCATATAAATTATTTTCTTGTTTATGTTAGTGTAAGGACCAACCATGTCTTAGCCTAAACATCTTATGAACAAATTTAAAATTATGAATTCGTGTTCATCGAATCTGTGGGTAATTGTCTTATTTTTTGTAAGTTATTGTAATTTATTTATAGTCATGTTAATATATTAATTGAATTGAAAATTATTATAATATGTTGTTTATTGTTTTTAGTATACTGATATATTAATTAAGTCAATATAAAAGTTTTATAATTGAAGTTGTCATGTAATTAAGAAAATTTGAATTTAAAACCTATATTTCACCATAATTATGTATATTTATATAAGTGGATTAACTTTAATTGAGAGAATTAGTAGGGTTTAGGTTAGATGAATTATTGAAGCTTGACTAATAACAGTGTCTATGTTGTCTCTTGTAATTAGGTTGCAGACAAGCGTTAATTATGGTGCCCATCTTTTGCTTTCTTCTCTATATTTTATGTATGGTTTTAAATAAAGACATTTATGCTTTAGGCCCATTTATTCTGTGATGTATATTATATAGGTCATATTTTTTTTGTTTGATCAATCCGTATAAGTTAATTAGTACAGGATAATCTGTTATTTATTTTACGAGATCAGAGCCCGATATTATTCATTGTAGAAGTCCCATAACTCATCCCACCAACTTTGAATTGTCACGAGAATAGTGACTAATAATTTTGCACAAGGACATAAAATGTCTTTTTTGTCCCCGATTCATCACCTGCATTTACCTTCACAATGGTGTTGGTAATTTTATTTTAGGTTTTTTTTTTAATGTAGCAATATTTTCTATGTTATTATTTAGTAATAGTAAATAATTTTTGTTTGTAATTATGCTGTTTATAAAAATTCTACATAATTTATTACCCGTTATTTTTGTTTTAACTTCATGTGACAACAACGATTGTTTATTTTGAAATGTGTGCGTCGTAGTGTATATTGTACAATGTGAAAACTTATTTTAATTTTAAACTAATGTATCTATGTTATGATAATTTTTCAAATGGACTTAAAAGCAGAAGAGGGGCAATAAGGACATTTAGCCTTTAATAGAAGTTTATCATATCAAGTAAATATCTTACTAATTTTTAACCTTAAAATTTAATACACCAAAATAAACAACTATTAAATAATCTCGAATTTTTTAATCATTTATTTAATTAATGAACAGTCCTATTACACGTTTAATTAAGGGATAATTACACTCTCCCCTGAGGTTTGGTGAAATTATACGTAGACCCATGTGATTTGAAAAATTACACCAACACCCTAAAGTTTGCCTACATCTAACAAATAAGTCACTCTATAAGTTAAAATACATCGAATTGATTGATATTAATAAAAAAGTTAGACATAAATCTATATTAACCATTGATTGACTTATTACTGACTTATTGCATATTAAATAAATTTTTTCGAATTAAATTATCCTTATAATGGTGAAGATATGCGTCCTCATATACATTAACGCGTGAAGATGTATGAGGGTAATTTGATCATAAAAAATATTTATTTTGACCTACAATAAATCAATAATAACTTAGTTAAGGGTTAATATGGATTTTTTCTAATTTTTGTTAATATCAGTTAATTTGATGAATTTTAACTGACGGAGAAACTTATTTGTTAGATGAAACAAACCTCATTGATGCTAGATATAATTTCTCAAACCAGGGAAGGGAGTGTAATTATCCCTTTAGTTAAATACTAAAAGTAAACGGAGCTTTAGGTGACAAGATTGAAAAAATATATGTATTAATTATAGGATGTTTATTTAGGATATTCGAATTAAATAACTCAATCCACCTAATACACATCTTGTGAATTAAAAGCAAACCTCCATAATGCAAAGTGAATACCTTACGAATTGTATATGTTATTTATACAAACCAATAATGAGAAGTAAATGAGGCCTTAGGGGATTGGATTGGGTTAACTACAAATTACTCTCAAATGAATATGTTATGACTTAATGTCGGACAACGATGATACTTTTTAAATTCAAAAAATAAAATATGTGTATCAAACAATACACTGAGTGTAGCATTTACAGAATAATTTGATTCACTTTATACGTATTTTAAAAGAATTTACAACTATAAAATTATTGTTACTAATATTAAATAAATGTAAATATAATTTGGAAAACTATTATTGACATAACGTATGATATATTATAAATTATAAGGATATTTTCTATAGCATTTAATTTTATAAAAGATTTTGAAGTGAATAATTAGTAAAGTAAATAAAAGATTGACGTTGACCATACTTTATGCAAAGAAGAAATGAGTATTATAAAAAGGGACCTCAAATAATGCTTATGATTGGTTAATAAATTTTATTTCTTCTATATTTATTATTTATCTAGAGAAAATGTAATTGTGCTCCTAATTTTGCCGGAATCCCTACATGCGCCTCACATGACCACAAAATTTTTGGACTTGCTTACCTGTCTGACAATCAATGCGTGTGTGAATAAAAAAGTTTAAATTTTTTTACGTGGCAATACTAACGTGGTAAAAAAACCATGTTAGCCTTCCCAACTCACCAACTCCAGAATGTCAGCATCTTTTGGAGGGAAAAGAGACACAAGCCTCTAGCACATGATATCTTGCATTATCAAGAAAAAAAAAGAGGGGAAATTGAAGGAAAGTGCAAAATTTATACTATTGCTGCAAATTCCTAGTTCCCTAAGATGTGTAAATGGTGATGCTCTCTGACGCTAATACCATTTTATGCTAATTTAATTTCACATTTAATTAAAACACTTACATAGGCAACAGAAGCCGAAATATTATCTGTTATAGCACATAATCTACCAACACAACTCGCAGGAATGTCATCTCATT